>CAJDSM010001137.1:9658-58116 GCA_903981925.1 Ostrea lurida | reverse complement strand
GGGAGAAAAGGTCTGAGGAAGAAGCGCCAATTAGGCATCCATGCCATAGCTGGCTGACTGAGCCATGCAGCTGGGAAAATGACTCAGAATTGGCACGATCCAGCTGGTCACTGGAGGAGCCAGCATTATGGGGAAAAACCCATTGGCACTGTGTCTCAGTAGAACAAACGAACCTATTTGGGGTGCTGTAAGTCAGCAATAGGGATATATAAGTCCACCATATTGGAGGCTAGTGGTGCTCAGCTGGGCAGACTGGAACGCAGACTGGGAAAAAGATTTTTAACGGGCAGTAAAGCAGAAGCCCTCCGCTCTATCTTCACATCGATTCAGAACGCTGACTGAAGAATCATGGCTCAGACAGCTAGAATCGTGAGACTCAGAGCTACGAAGAAAGTGATATAACATGGTACAGATAAAGACGGGAATGCAACAGATTCTTCGAGAGCGAAGACAGTTAGACAGCGAAGGTACACCGGAGCTTTTACTATGGCACAACGCCGACTGATAAAGGCCAAGACTGAGAGGAGAGCTCTAAATTTACCTACTACAGAATCTACATGACCCAGGCTTGGGATTTTTTTTACATCCGAGATTCACAGAGTCCAAAGATGTCCGGGAGGCTAGGAGACTTAGGTCCTCTACTAAGCCGTCAGAGAACGCAGCTTTCCACGGCCGATGAAACAAAGAAGATTTTGCGAATCATTACCACCACTAGACGGGATCGTTAAACGCATTAATGTGCTCGAGTAATGAGATTGGAAATCATACCACAGTCCTGCTGAAGAAAGCCTGGAAAGAACTGACGGGGCAAAAAATCTAAGAGAACCCTGAAAGGAGATTTAACATACCCTGATTACGCTACTCAGATGCTCGTGCTACACTTGCAGGGGAAAACAGGAATTGGTCGGGCCGGAATTGCCCCCAGACAAGCAGATTATCCGAGCAGACCGTAAAAGATTATCCGCAGACCGTCAAGAAATCGGCCTGGAATAACCAGCAGAAGAAACCCAACAAAGGCGAACACTGCTCAAAGTGTCGGGAAAATTGGACACTGGTCAGTGATGTCCGGCAAGAAACAAGCGGCGGACGATGAGGTAGTGATGGCCGTACCTGGCTCAAAAGAACCCGTGGGAAGAAAGAAGTACAACACACGTTAGAGATGTGGAATCCCCGCTACCTACTGCAGAAACCGCTAAAAAAGAAGAAGAATGAGCGAAGTAAAAACACTTAATTTATATTTAATGCCTGTTTTAAAACTGTTATTACCACAGTTGTAAAAAACTATGAACTGGTCATTTATTTGCTGTTAAAACTGTTTATATGTTCTTTGTTGCTTTAATAAACATGTATGTAACTTAAAAACCTGGTGTTAGTCTCTTTATATATTGCAGAGTGTTTAATACCTGGATTTATCGGATCGGATGCAGAATATCCAGGAATTATCACTTGGAATTCCACCTGGATTTGTTATGCGCAGCTCGATAACTCCTAAGTGTGGTCTAATTTTTGGAGTCAGGATTGTCTATGCATTGGGATTGTATCGAACATTCTTTTAAACAGTGGCACTTCATAATTGCTCTCCAAGTCCACAAAACGAAATGACGTCACAATAGAGCTCCGCGCTCCTTGCTGTCTAAAAAACCTGCCCAACTCTAAACCACTCAGGCCAGCGGGCAATAACTGGCCGACTATAAATCCAGCCGGGCTCCGGTGGCTAAGAACACGACCGGGCACTCACCGGCTTATTAAAACTCGCCGGGCTCACTCGGCTTATAACACGCCGTGCCTATAACACCGGCTGGCTCACCCGGCTATAACCCGGCCTCGGACTGGCCGGGAGGCTGCCGCTGCCGCCCCTGCTGGGGTCAAATTCGCCTTGACCAATCCAAAGTCCCGCACATGCTTGACCCTATCTTTGCATAAAAATTGCACTCATGTGAGCTATGGAGGCGCCTTATACTACTCACATCGGACAGCGTTTGGGCCATTGATAGGTCATGCTGGCAAACTAAATCGTTATAACGACCATAGAATTTGCGAAATGCTGCCCTTAAACGTTACTGTTGAAACCCTTGCAACAAAAGATTTATAATGATAACAAATAAAGGGTTTCAGTATTTTAAGTACTTTGATTACTTTATGGAAGTTTGCCTGTTCGTTTATTGCAGGCGGGTATCGTGTCTTTTGAGGCCATTTCGCGAAAATACGTGGTTCTTGAGTATTAACATAAAAAAATCATATGATAAGCTTTGGAATGATATTTTTATATTTAATATTACATTAGTAAAGTATAATTTACTTGTTATTCATTTAGTGACAACTTGTAATGAAATAAACCTTTTTAAGTATCATTCCCTAATCGTCAGGGAAAAATCCACACCGCATAGTTCTAATATTCTGTTCTACATTACGTGTATGCTCATTTCGATCGCTTTTTGTCATACACTTCTCTATGTGTAATGTTTTAGATATTCAATTTATTGTTTGAATGGAATAGCAGTTTTAACAAATGTAATGAAAGCTGTGCAAAGTGAGACAACTCGCTTGATTCTTCGACCCCGTCAAAATGTCTAGTATTATGAAAAATACAAAACGGTTGGTTATTTGTTCCCATCCTATTTTTAGATGACAAAAAAATATGTACAGTTATGAGTGCTTTCTGTCTCTCTCATTCACACATTTTAGTTACATGTACAATTTTCAATAGTTATTCCAATGTATCTAATTGTGATAAACCGAGTGAAGTTCGGAAGGGCCGAAGACCCGTCCGCGAAGTAACACTTCAAAATCACACGCAACACGTTATGTAAAAGGGAAAAAAGACAAAATCAGCATTGAAAAAAGGTAATTTCACCATACAATCATTGAATATTATATGGGCCGAACAGACGCCGACATTTTGTTTACCAATCTCCGCTTTAAAACATACGGAGTCATACTCAGATTTCCTAGTAATTGATGCATTAGTTACTTTGTTATTCGAATCCTAACAATGCAAGGGTCCAGCCTGCAACCAACTGGATCACGTTCGTCTTTATCCGGAACCGGAAAGTAACTCAGGCGTGGATTGCCCAACAATTGCATCATATTAGGACGATTTCAGTTCTTCCCATATCTATGATGCAACAATACATTATTACCTGCATATAGTGTTGATTTGATACGCAAGACCCTTCTTCTGTTTTCAAATTAAGGTAGGTTATTGGCAAAGTTTGTTACAGCTGTACAGGGGTTTGAAGTCAGCATTTCGCAATCAAATTACTCGTTATAACGATTTAGTTTGCCAATTCAACCTTGTCAATTGGGTCTTGTCGTCTTATGTATTTCATAGTTATTAGTTAAGTCGTTCTTTTTCACTGGTTTTGACTATGGATTACTAGTATTCCATTTACCCGATCAAGATAAAGGGGCCAATGCGGGTGTGAACAGTCGGCATGAGATGCATACTCCTCCTACGCACCCGGTCCCATCTCTGGTGTATCTAGGAGTCTGTGTTTGCCCACCTATTTACTTTGTATTCCGTATATAGTATTTATGAGATTGATCACTGTTCGTCATCTTCATCTTTCCATTAAGGTATTAGATGTAAGTAGTATAACCGGCCTCCATGGGTGTGGTGGTTCAACTGAGTGCACTTTGTTATGCAATGAGGTCAAGCAATGCGGCTTCTGATTGGTCAAGCGTGTGTTGGCTTCGATGGTGTTGGTTCAATATTCTGGACGCTTGGGGCTTGAGGTCGATCAGCTCGCGCGTACACCTGAGGTGCACTTTGGGGTATAGGATAGTGTGTCAAGCAGTTTTGACCCCAGCAAGGGGTTCTAGACCTGGGTTTAGAGAGTTCGGTTTATAGGCACGGCTGGGTTTTATCAGCCCGGTGAGCCCGGGCGGGTTTAGAAGGTTCGGTTTATAGCTATATAGGTCGGCCTAGAGTAATTGCCTGCGGCCTAGTTTAAGAGTGTACTTATGTTAGCCAGGAGCGCGACAGCTATACACTTGAAGCGGTATTATTGACTCCAGCAGGGTTCTGCCCGGTTAGAGCTACGAGCTGGTTTATAGCGGGTCATGATGTTGCGGTAGAAAGTGAACTAAGCTTAGTCTTAGAAATGCAGGCTTTTTAGCACTGGCTAAATTGTGATCGTCATCCGGCTGGACTTGGAGACTATTTGCACATTCCACAGGGGGGGGGGAGGGGGGTTGACGGGGGCTGTTCTCTATGCTAATGACTGCAACATATCTATCAATTGTGTTAATACTGCTATCTTATATCTGTATATGCATTTTAACTGTTGAGCGCACTTTATGTCCCCGCTTTTGCAAAATTCAAGCAGTCTAAATATTAACAATAGCGGTGAATGCTTATATACCACAAATTTAATAAAGAATTTTTGTTGCTCTGAATAGATTTGAAGTCAAAATGTTATGTTTGATTGTGTCAGTTTGCCATCAGTCGCCCCAATTAAGATTTTAAATATTCAACACAAATTAAAAATATAATTAATGTATTGGGAATAATTGTTCATCTACCAGAATATAAAATATGAAATGCAAGCTAAATGTGGAATTCTATCATTCCACAACGGGCGATAACTGTAAATGATAGCACTTTTAAAGCTCTCTGAATGTATGTATCGCTAAATCCAAGGCATTAAATTCCACGTGCATTAAAAACCAGATTGTGTAAGAATGAGCAACAGGAGGTTCTAATGCTTATGTTTTTTATAAACAGGAGTTCACGCAGAAATTGTGAAGCACCAGTCAACCTAGTTTTAGTGATCTTCTAAGCAATTATACATAGAATACCACATCAGTCCTCATATGTTTTAATGTTAGCATGGTCTTATCACAAGTCCCAACTGTGTTTTCACACGGGGACTCTAGTCTGGAAGGAACACAGAATCATGTCTGTCCACGTAAGTGAACCAAGTCCGTGATTTTAAGTCTCAGAATACAATCAGCTGTCTATAAAGAATCAGTGGTCGCAACGCAGATAGACAATAGTTTTTAAACATCAAATCCCACAGTCACACGTTATTTAAAATTTATTTAGTCTATGAATCTGTGCTGTATAATGCACAGTTTTTGACAACAAAACACACTGAAATCCACTATTCACACGTTTAAGCCGCGAGCGAAGGTTTGCTGATTGCTGTTGTGTTGTACCGGGTATATCGGGATCATTTCCATGGAGAGTTGGTGATCTTGGAACTGCTGTTTGTTTGTCATTTTTGGAGCACGGTAAAGCAGGTTTAACTTTCACTTTTTGATTCAGGCGAAAAGCGCAATTTTCAGAAAACTCTGAAACGCATGAGACTATGATATCACAATACCTGTGGTTTCCAAGTTTGCGATATGAAGCCTCATTTAACCCGCAAGGAAGGTTGCTAGCTGATAGTTGTCTATCCCGAGTATCGGATCAATTCCATGGGGGAGTGATTGTTGTCATTTTATGGAGCCCGAGAATCCGGGCTACTTCGCTTTGAGTTCAGAGTACGAACCGAGGAGGCCAACCATTTAAGAAAATCGGCTTGAAATCTCCGTCATGAACTTCTATCATCTGTGTTTCCAAGTTTTGCGATATCAGCCCTCATAAATTGGTATAAGGGGCCTAACTAATAATTACGAACGGAGTTACTTCTGATTTCACTCTGAGATTACTAGAAGAAGACGAAAAATTCTACATGAGTGTGTTCTACAAGATTGGGAAATATATCTTTTCAGTTGCAGAGTAAACCAGTCATTGTTGTAACTAATGTACCCAATATCACTCTTCATCTCTGTATGTACATTGTAAGGTTCTTTGCTAAATAAATTAGAATAGAATTGTATTTTATTATAACCACATATCAGAGGCTCAAATAAGCATTATAACATGACAACTAATATAATTATTGATACTCAATAGAAAGAGTTATTGCACTAAATTTGATGGCAATTTATAAAATGTAGATACAATTGTAGACAAAACCTTAATGAGTGGCAATATATAATATACCTGATATATTAAACAGTGTTCTCGTGGTGCCCCTCGCATTGGTATAGACTGATTATTCTGAAACTCAGGTGTTAGTCATTGCAGTGCTACAGAAATATTATGGCTTTCTTTCGGGCCCTGTGTCTTTTAAAACGCGCGATAATGGTCATCGTGAAGCCGCTGTGTAGCCTGTGTATGAGTTCTAGCAGCCCACGGTCCTATGGCGTTTCAGGTGAAGATGATTAAGATTCATGTCAAACTGTTATGCTCCACCTGATTCTGAGCTTCGAGTGGCCCTCTTACCTCATCTTCCATCAATCATTCACAAGGAGTAAGGTCCTCAAGTTTTCTTAATTTTATGCAACACTATGCATAATTTAAACAATACATTTTAAGAACAAAAGTTTAGTCTTCACTTTCTTCTTGGGGTTCTCATTGTACGGGGAAATCGCTGCAGAGTTTGATGTGGTTCAGTATCGCAGAAGAAGAATGATCCGTTTTCTTATGCCTTCTGGGAGAAACGTCTGCTGGGTCAGGTAACATTTTTCTTTCATATTTTAACACAGATAAGAACATTGCTAGTAATGATATTAAGGTCAATTTAAGCATTGGACGGGATTCCCCAGCAAAGAGGTATCAGTTCCTTTTCTTCTTCTCGTTGTCGTCCTTCTTCCTCGTCTCATCCTCGTCTTCACACTCATCATATCTGTCGTAGTAAGATCTAGCATATTTATTTTGGCGAAGAGACATTTTGATGGATTTCTTCAGTCATGATTGTCCGGACATCAAGAATTCATCGATGCAATCTGTCACCTGCCCATCGTGTTGTGTCTCCTGTAATTGATAAGGATCGAAAAGGAACCGCTCATGACAGTGTCGGAACTGTTGATAAGTGTCCCCTTTGCTTCTCGTCTGCCTCTTACTAGCCTTCTTTTCGGTCATGTTTTTGCTTCAAAATTCTCATATCTCCTTTTTGCCACTCTCGCCCATTAGCTTACGGGGCTTTTTGTACATCTGGCGAAGACAATTTAGTCTTCCTTCTTATTCAGTATCGCTTCTGTGTTTGGCGATGCCATCATTCATGTCAAAACGTCTCTTCATACGTTGCCTATCCCCATGGTTTTTAGTCCTTTTTATGACGCATCATGGCATCTCTATCGGAAAATCAGCATGCGCACGTAGAACGACTCATCATGTTGACTGTTTGATTGCTGGAAGCAAGTGAGATACAGTAGGCCCATGGATGCTCTATTTATGCCACACCACCACCACCACCACACACCACCAGCACAGTCAAGTCAGTATAGCTGTTTCGTAAACAGAGCGCAAAACCCGGTAGTGTTTCGTTCAGTCGAAATATAAAACTTGTACACTTTAACAAACGCAATTTTAGAGATCTTTTGCATCTTTGAAACATGGAATCCCCTGCATAAGCTATAGGACTCTTACTAATACGGTCAAACGCATCAAGCTAAATTGATAAGGGCTCAAATTCCCAACGGGGGTGTAAAACAACCAATCACCATGCTACATCAAGAAACATACAACTTGCACATCGCATTGATACATCAGATATCAAACACTACCTATATAGTTTATAGCAATCTTAACAAAAGGCTGGGTGTGCAACTGCACCATCACTACAATTAATTTAAATAAGTACCACTTCTACACCCTATCACCAAAGCTACAATTTTTCTCTATGCAACCACATACTCCGGACTTTCGTTACACACATATACCACCACATACACCACCCAAATATTTGTTAACACCACATCTGTCACCCGAATTTTCTTAACTACCACATACCAACACATACACCACACGCCACCACCCAATATTTGTTAACAACACACTCCACTTTTCACTACTTCCACATGACTACTCTCATATTGACCCACTGCAAGCAAATAATGCGACTAAATCCTCTATCAAAACGATTAGACTGCCTCTCTAGTTAATGAATGCTATCGTCGTGAACACACCACAACTGCCGCCAAAAATTTTATACTGCACTGAATTTTCTATAAAACTCATACCTACCAACATGCCAACCAAATATTGTTAACACCAATACTCACCTGCACATTTTCGTTAAACCACAATCTACCACCACATGCCACCACCCAAATTTTGCTAACACTCACATACTGCCAACCCCAAATTTTCGTTAACACCACACTCACTTTTCACTACTTCCACAATGATACTGCCTCAATATTTGACAGTAGACGGGTCACATATCTAGGTACGATGATTGGTTGGTCAATGGCCGGGTCACGGACATGCGCAGTGGGGGTCAAAGCATTGGTGTCAAGCCTCCCGATAGGGAAGGTCCAACTGGGAGATATAATGTCAATAGGTCATCACCCAAATATTTGTGTGGTGTGTGGGGTGTAAAACCACAAATGTGGTGACAGTATGTGGTTGTTACCAATTATTGCACATTACTGCCACCTCACATTTTGCCACAAAATGTGGTGGCAGTATGTGCAATAATTTGGTAACACCAGCATACTGGCCACCCATCATATTTGTGTAACAACCAACACACCACCACAATATTTGGGTGATTGACCTATTGACATATATCCTCCAGTGACCTCCCTATGGGAGGTTACACCATGTCTTGACCCCACTGCGCATGTCCGTTGACCCGCCATTGCGCAAGCCAATCATCGTCCTAGATATTGACCGTCCTATTCAAATATGGAAGAGTAGTCATTGTGGAAGTAGTGAAAAGTGAGTGTGGGTTAACGAAATATTTGCGTGGCAGTATTGTGGTGTTAGCAAATATTGGGTGGTTGATGTGGTGGTATATGTGGTGTTACGAAAATTGGGTGGCAGTATGTGTGTGGTTAACAAAATATTTGGGTGGTGGCAATGGTGGTGTATGAGTGTTAAAGAAAATTCCAGGTGCAGTATAAATTTGCTGGCAGTATGTGGTGTGTCACTGACGTAGCCTTCAAATTAACTAGAGAGGCAGTTCTATCGTTTTGATAAGAGGATGTTAGATCGCATTTATGCCTTGCAGTGGGTCAAATCTGAGAGTAATCCATTGTGGAAGTAGTGAAAAGTGAGTGTGTGTTAACAAATAATTTGGGTGGTGGCGTGGTGGTGTATGTGTGGTGGGTATGTGGTGTTAACGAAAATTTCGGGTGACAGATGTGGTGTTAACAAAATATTTGGGTTGGGTGGTTATGTGGGTGTATAGTGTGTAACGAAAGTCCGGAGTAATTGGTGCATAGAGAAAACAATGTAGCTTTGATATAGGGTGTAGAAAGTGGTATTTATTTAATAATGTAGTGATGGTGGCGTGCACACCAGCTTTTGATTAGATCGCTATAACTATATAGGTGAGTGTTGATATCTATGT
This sequence comes from Ostrea lurida, assembly GCA_903981925.1. Taxonomy (NCBI): domain Eukaryota; kingdom Metazoa; phylum Mollusca; class Bivalvia; order Ostreida; family Ostreidae; genus Ostrea; species Ostrea lurida. The sequence goes on along the minus strand of CAJDSM010001137.1, from coordinate 48,766 downwards.
ACATCGAATGGCGTATGTGCAAGTTGGTGTTCTTGAGAATGTACATGGTGATTGGTTGTTTGTATCACCCCCGTTGGGAATTGAGCCTTATCAATTTAGACTGAATGCTTGCCGTATTAGTAAGAGTCCCTATACGCTTATGCAGGATCCATGTTTGTCAGTATGCTAAAAGATTTCTTAAAAATGCGTTTGGGTAAGTGTATGTTTATACTCGACTGAACGAACAGCTACCGGGTTTTGCCCCTGTACAAAACAGTATACTGACCTACTGTGACTGGTGGTGGTGTGGTGGTGGCCGAATAAATAGGCATCCATGCCTACTGTTATTCACTTCGCTTTTCCAGCAATTCAAACAGTCAACTGATTGAGTGTTCTACGTGCGCATGCTGTATTTTCCCGTAGAGAATGCAATGATGCGTCATAAAGACTAAAACACTGGGGATAGCAACGATGAAAGAGGCCCGTTTGACATGACTGATGCATCGCCAACCAGAGCGAGTACTGATGAAAGAGGAAGACATAGTAATTGTCTTTTCGCCAAGGTACAAAAAGCCCGTAAGCGTATTGCGGAGAGTGGCACAAGAGATATGAGAAATATTTGAAGCAAGACATACCGAAAAAAGAGGCTAGTAAAGAGGGCAGACGATGAGACAAAAAGGGGCACCACTTACAACAGTCCGAACACCTGTATGAGCGGGTCCTTTACGATCTGTATCAATTACAGGAGGACACAACACATGGGCAGGTGACAGATGCCATCGATGAATTTGTGTCCGACAATCATGGACTGAAGAAATCCATCAAAATGGCCTCTTCGCAAAATATAAATATTTGCTAGAAATCTTACCTAGACAAGATATTGATGAGGATGAAGACACGAGATGAAGACGAGGAAGAGACGACAAACGAGGAAGAAGAGAAGAACTGATACCTCTGTGTCTGGGAATCCGTCAATGCTTAAATTGACCTTATATCATTACTAGCAATTCTTATCTGTGTAAAAATGAAAGAAAAATGTAACCCTGCCCAGCAGACGTTGCTCCAGAAAAGGCTAGAAAACCCTGGCTATCAGCTCATTCTGCTGACCTGACCATCAAACATCTGCAGCGATTTCCCCGGTACAATGAGAACCCCAAGGAAGACATGAACTAAGACTTTGTTCTTAAAAATGTATTGTTTTAAATTATGCATATTGTTCAATAAAATTAAGAAAACTTGAACTTTACTCTTGTGTATTTTTATGAGATGAAGGAGAGAGAGACTCTCGAGCTCAGGAATCCAGGTTGGACATACAGTTTGGACATGAATCTAATCATCTTCACCTGCAACTCCTAGGACCGTGCTTGCTAGAACTCATACACAGGCTTAACACAGCGGTTCACGAATGACATTTATTCGAGTTTTAAAAGACACCATGGGCCCGAGAAAGCATGAATATTCCTGTAGCACTGCAATGATAACACCTGAGTTTTCAGCATATCAGTACTATTTTTCCAATCAAGGGGCACCACGAGAAACACTATATCAGGTATATTATATTGCACTCATAAGGTTGTCTACAATTGTATCTACATTATTATAAATGCCATCAATTTAGTGCAATAATCTTCTATGAGTATCAATAATTATATTTTCATGTTTATGCTTATTTGAGCCTCTGATTTGGTATAAAAATACAATTCTATTCTATAATTTAGCAAAGAATCACTTACAATGTACATACAGAGAGAAGTGATATGGTACATAGTTACAACAATGACTGGTTCATTGGCAATGTTAAAGATTATTCCCAATCTTTAGAACACGACTCTGTAGATTTTTGTCTTTAATAGAGTGAAAATCAGTCCTTCGTATATTATTTAGGCCCTATACAATTTTATGAGGCTGATATCGCCAACTTGGAACACAGAGAAGTCTCATGACGTTTCAGCCGATTTTCGAAAATGGTGGCTTTTTCCTGAACTCAAAGCGAAAGTAGCCTATTACCGGCTCCATAAAATGACAACAAATCACGTCCCATGGAATGATCCCGATACTCGGGATAGACAACAGCAAGCTAGCAACCTTCCTTGCGTAAATGAGGCTGATATCGCACAACTGGAACACGTGTATTGTGATATCATAGTTCTCATGACGTTTCAGAGATTTTCTGAAAATGGCGGCTTTTCCCTAAACTCAAAGTGAAAGTAACCTGTTTCCGGCTCCAAAAAATGAAACAAACAGCAGTCCAAGATCACATACATCTCCATGGAATGATCCCGATACCCGGGACAAACAACAGCAATCTAGCAACCTTCCTCGCGTAAACGTGTGAATGTGGATTTGTGTCAAAACTGTGGATTAACAGATTTCTGCTAAATAAATAAGAAACTGTTGTGACTGTGGTATTGTGTAAAACTATTATCTTCTGCTGTGGACACTGTTCTTTTAGACAGCTGACTTGTATTCTGAAGACTTAAAATCACGGACTTGTATACTGTGGACAGCATGATTTGTTTCCTTCCAGACTAGAGTCCCCGTGTGAAAACAGTGGACTTGTGATAACCATGCTAATAAAACAATGGAACTGTTGTGGGTTTCTATGTATAATTGCTTAAGAATTCCTAAAACTGTGTTGACTGTGCTTAAATTTTGTGCTTAAACTCTTGTTTTAATAAAAACATAAGCTTAAACCTGTGCTTATCTTACCAAATCTGGATTTAGCACTGGAATTTATGCCTTGGATTTAGCGATACACATTCCGAGACTTTAAAAGTGCTTACATTAAGTTATCGCCCTTGTGGAATGTAGAATTCAACATTTAGCTTGCATTTTCATATTTTTTTATTCTGTATGAACAATTATTCCCATACAATATATATTTTTATTTGTAGTTGAATTTAAAAATCTTTAATGGGGTCGGATTTGGCACAAACTACACAATCAAAATAACAATTTGATCTTCAAACATTCATAGCACAAAATCTTATTAAAATTTGGTATATAAGCATTTCACCGCTATTTTATATTGACTGTGAAATTTGCAAAAGCGGGGCATACAAGTGCTCAAAGTAATTGCATATACATATATAGATAGTCAGGTATGAACACAATTGATAGATATGCAGTCATAGCATAGAGGAACATGGATGTGCAAATATCTCCAAGTCCAGCCGATGACGTCACATTTAGCCAGTGCTAAAACCTGCATTCTATAACTAGCTAATTTCACTCTCAACTAGACCAGCTATAAACCAGCCGTGCTCTTAACCCGGGCTAGGACCCTGCTGGGGTCAAACGCTCCAGTAGCTCGCGCTCCTGTGCTAAAAAGTACACTCTAAACTAGGCCAGCGGCAATACACTAGGCCGACTATATAGCTATAAACCGCGACCTCTAAACCCCGCCCGGGCTCACCGGCTATAAACCAGGCCGTGCTATAAACGGACTCTAAACCAGGGCTAGACCCCTGCTGGGGTCAAACTGCTTGACCACTATTCCTTGACCCCAAAAAGTGCACTCAGTTGACCGGCTATCGACCTCAGCCCAAGCGTCCTAGATTATTGAACCACCCATCGGGCCGACACCGCTTGAACCAATCAGAAGCCGCCATTGCTTGACCTCATTTGCATAAAAAGTGCACTCAGTTGAACCACCCTGGAGGCCGGTTATACTACTGATGTATAATGAAGGGGTGATGAACAATTTTGAATATTTTTCCACATAAAATGTGTTTAGTTATAGTAATGGTGAAAGTTAAGTAGATCAAATTCGCATGACTGGTAGATAATGATAAGCCGACCTTTTGGACTTGAAACTTTTTCAATAGTTATCTGCCCTTTGTAAAAATAAGAAAAATAAAATTTTCTAAAAATATATGCGGTAAATGATTAACTTCATTTCACATTTCCACACAAAGAAAGTGTATGTAACTTTTTACCAGGAGAGTTTTATGAAAATATGATTTCTCTGAAAAATAATTGATAAAACATGCTATTCCAATAGACTTCAACGTAAAATTCTTGGTGAAATATATCAAGCAGTAATCAAAATTTTTAAAATTCCTATGGTGGAAAATTTTTATTTGACAAACTCTTCAAAATGATACCATGATTACAAAAATCCAACTACCCATTTACTAGATATGAAATATGGTCATTATACATCTAATACCTTAATTCAGTTATTCGTCGGAAACGCGCAAGTGGATGATGTTAAAAGGACTCGTATTTATTTCGGGATTCAGAAGCAAGATTAATTTTCGCCATATATTTAATTTGGTGTCATTATAATTTTAATCACTTTATTGCATGTACATAAGCGTATGAAGATATTGACAGTACTAGAAAAGCTTAGTACGTATGATATTTCAGCTGCATTGTGGCTTGCGTTTCATATCGTAAACATTGGTTTGTAACGTCTTACATGGAGTTACATTTGCTTACACATACACTGTAGTAACATACTTTTCATGTAGTACATCATTCGTGGTTACATGTACAAAAATCGCCGAGTAGTTACGATTGACTTGTAATTTGTAGCTCAACCACTCAGTTAATGCAAAATAACGAAGCGTTTGTTGATTTCACATCGTCGATATGACTATATGTTGTGGTGCTAAGAATTATATTAGAAATAAGCTGTATCAAGTTAACCTCATTATATTCTTTTGGATTTATAGCCAGCTGTATTTATGTGACATTGCAGAAAAAAAAATAATCGTGTTCTCGTGGAAGATTCTGAATAACCTCAATGTGGAAATGTTGTTTAAAATATATCGGTAAGTCTTGTCTTGGAAGTTATCCTAAACCTAATATAACAAGAACACAATTTCTTAAATATTCCACCAATCAACACCCAGCGTATATGAATTTACCGGAAGCATCAATGTATGAATACATGTACAAATGAAATTGAATCCAAAACTAAATACATGTAGTTATGGTGTATCAATTCCATGCATGTATTCCAACAACCACCCTAGTAGAAACTCTCACACCCAAACAGAGACCATACTAACCTATCACGTTCCTCTCCCCGCCATATCAGCGTTCATCCCGATGAATGTGATTTCATGTGTGTGATGTAAGTATACAGTTATAGTCATATGGTGAATATAAAGAATCATTAATCACTCATACTATGGCATAATTTATTGAATGGACTATGAAAACACACAAAATAAATACGACGAAGCATTAAGCGATAAAAATAACACATACACGCTAGTTATATATATAGTTACTTTTCTTCATATGTACATGGATTTGCATCATCAAACTTTAGCCCAAAATACAGCAGCATTCTATTCAGGAAAATGATGTTAACAAGAAATAACAGTCGACTTTTACTTATTATGCATGATCTGTTTTCCTCTGCTAATCTCAACAAGGAGATATCCAAAATTGTCATTTTCTTTAAACTTCTCTTTCCGATGGAAGTGTAGCCTTCAATTGGTTAAAACTCGCAATCAGCTGAGATTTATCCACTTTCTTGATATCATATTCCACTTTCCCCCACTTCTTAAATCGTTTTCGTTCCTTCCAATCTCTCAAATCTCCACCAGTGTACCCAGGTACAAAGAGGAGGGCCTTCACTTTTAGGACTGGAACTTCCATATCATCCACTCCGAAGGTTGTGCCCCACTTTGTTCGGCATCCCTGACAACGCATGATTCTCTTTTTGAATCGCGATGTCTCGTCTGTTTCTTCGAAATCACATCGATCTTGAAAGCTAAGATCCAAAACAACTCTGTGTTGTCCTGTGAAGATTCTGACATCACTGCCCATTACTGCAAATTTCTGACATTTCCAGCAAATGATGGCGAAGGAAGTGTTTACTTTATCAATACTGCTCTCTATGAAGAAGGACCCGATGTCTGCATTCTTAATTCTGTCCTGTTGCTCTTGGATCTTTCTGTGTCGATCTTCTGTCCTCATGTCATCAAGGCACTCAAAAGCACGCGCCATCATGAGGGCTTTCTGAAGACTAGATTCCTCTCGCCGCTGAATAGTCTGATCAGATATGTGCGTTACCATGGACCCCTTTTTTCGTGCACGTCCTGAAAAAACCCATATAATTTTACCTTACTCGTTGATTGTACTCCGATTTATAGTAAATCAAAACGGATTCTTACAAATTCAGAATTTTAAAGTTTCTATCTTGAAACGATTGCAATCATATCAAATACTGATAAACACCAATATCTGTGTGATAAATATACAAACCACTCATTTGCATAATATCCGCTTCGTTTCCGGTGTAGTTGTACGTAATGATGAAGTTGCAGTCTGGAACATCTATTCCTTCACTTCCAACAGATGTCGCTACTAACACATTTATCTCTCCTTTTCTGTACCTCTTCAAGGTATCCGCCTTTTCTTCCTCTTGCATACCTGTGTCATTAGTTAATCAAAATAAGACTTAATGTTAATTTATTCTGTTGCTATAAACCAAACTTTAATTTCAAGACTTTATATTCTTGTCATGGGTTTATTTGTTTGTCAACTGGATAATGAAGAGGAAGCTGAACTGTTGATTTACCCTCGCTGTTATCGCTGGATTTACTTCCGGTGAATGGTGCAGCTCTGTATCCCATTAATCCTAGCTCTTCTGAAATGTACTGCGCAAGTGCAAACGCTGTTGCTCTGGTCTCTACAAAAATCATCCCTCTCATATCCTCACCAAGGTCAGATTGAACTTCCACCAGGTAGTTTCGTAGAGTCTTTAGATGTGGATTGATTACTCCACTCAGAGCTTCTAGTTGTTGACAGATCTCTAGATTGGAAGGAAAAGAACTGTTTTTACTTCCATACAAATTTCACAAACATGCAGAGGGGAATAGGCTATACGTTGATGTGTGTTTTAAACCCGAATAAAGACTATTTTCTAAACAATTTTGATAGATAATTAACAGTTTGTAAAGGAGACTGTGACTCTGCAAGACTGGATGCACCAGAAGCAACAGCAGAATGTAACCACACAGGATCAGAGAAAACAGAACAACAGAATGTAACTATGCAAGAATGAACGCAACAGCAAAACAACAGAATATGACAATGTAAGACAACAGTAGAACAACAGAATGCAACCACATACGAGAGAGAGAGAGAGAGAGAGAGAGAGAGAGAGAGAGAGAGAGAGAGAGAGAGAGAGAGAGAGAGAGAGAGAGAGAGAGAGAGAGAGAGAGAATTAATAACAACATAAAATTTAGAGAAACTATATCTGATGAAAAAGGTCTTCTTTGCTATATTTTTTCATTGCAGCATTAACCACTTAGAATTCAGTTGGAACATTTTGAGGTAAAATAATTCTATCTACATCTTATATTCCAAATCAACTTACCTTCGTCATAACGCATGAGACGTGGTTCTACATCGTCATCATCAGGTGTCTTCTGATTCTGTGCTGCTAACTGAAGATGTTGCTGCTGATCATCGCAGAATTTACGTTTCAAGTCTTCAGCAACGTGTGTGCTGTTCATCAAATAGTTGACACCGAGTGCCTCATTGTAAGCCTGTATATGGAAATATAAATTCATACAATGTAACATGTGAATATTGATATCGATAAGCATAGGAATCGACGTGACGTATAGTTTGAAAAATAATGTAAGACAATGCTAATTTTAATGCAGTTCTACTCGTACATTGTATATATATCAATATGGTGTAAGTGAACGGGAAGGCTTTTTACAAAGTTTATTCATGAATCTACTCGCTTTAACAAAAATCACGTGATATACATGTAATATACATGTATGTTCACTTAATTTTTTATTTGTGTTGGAGATATACTAAGCTTTAACTTGAAGTACAATATACCAGATGCAAAAATGACCCTTGACACTTGCATGCATATGATGACGAGTCCTTTCGTTCATTTTTCTTGAGTTATTTATTTTAATACTTAACCCTATGCTGTTGAAGAAATCTTGGAAGATAATTTCTTTTTGCACGTGAGTTTCATGACATACCGACAGATGCGTCATGGCGGCGTGCAGTTTACGGAGAAGCTTGGGATCAGTCTTCAGTTTACACATCACTCTGTTACGGAAATGGGTCGTCCATTTCTGATAGCCTTTTCCATCTCTTTTCTTTGGCTTCTTGTCCCAATGCTTCTTGAGTTTGGGTTGATTAGTGGCTGCAAAATTCAGCTTTTGACAATTATGATATCAATGACTGTTCTAAATTGGCCTATCATTGAAATTTTCTTTATTCATTCTTGTCAACATTTCATGATTCCCGATGTTCTATCGTCATTGAACATTACCTTCTGTTTTGCTGACATACAATTCAATTAACTGCATTTTATCCAAAATGATTTGCTTTGGTTCATCTTTTTCCTTCTCCATAAGTTTCAACGTATCTATCATAAACACAAGACAGTGAGTATATAGATTACAAACACAACACAGTGGACACATTACCAAAAGAATAATGATTATATACATATAAATTATTAGCCAGAATAATGATCATATGAATTATTTATAGAATAATGTGTATATAAACTACCAGCCAGAATAATTAGTAGAATTATTAGTAGAACAGTGAGTGAAAAAATATATATTCTATGATGTTAAAATATTGTGATGCATTGCACATCTCGATACAATTGCTAAAATGCTAAATTCCCATTGTGAGAAAAATTCAAATTGAATGCAATGAAATTTGATTATTTTATTTATTCAATGCCTTTTCAGTCACCTAAGTATTAGTTAATAGTATGACCAAAGCTTAATGAAATTTAGAAAAACATTCTGTTCTGCATAACTAAGCTCAATTCTAACCAGCAACAATATAAAACACAATGGGTGCTTCAAACGTAAAAACCAATGAAAGTGTCTATACTGATGAAAGATTTCTCAATATAAGATATTTAACATAAACACAATATGACTAATTTAGACGTGTCCAATAGTTTATCTCTAAGGTTGCAAACAACCCCACATATTAATTTTTGTACATCATGTCCTGTTTTCATAAATTTTATACCATACCACCAACGTAAAGAAGTATTTCAAATGATATAGGCAATTATGACTATAATAATTTTAACCCCACCCTAAAACCAAAGCCGTTAACTTATGGGATCATACAATTACAATATTGGTAAAGGATGATCTACTCCTTCTAAATACCTATCTAATTTCAATTTATTGACAGCATTAAAAAAATATATTATCATCATGGAGAGGGATTGTATACTAGGCAGTCTCTGTCCAGTACATAAAGAAATGAATCTTAATTTTCTTCGGGTGATGCAGTATCACCGAATTTTAGACGGAAAACTCGTCAATGCGCGAAGCGCATTGATGAAAAGTTTTACCGTCTAAAATCTCGGTGATAACCCATATCACCCAGAAATATAAGATTTATTTCTTATCATTAATTTTATATTACAAACAACAAAACAAATGTCCATTAACTTCACTTGTTGTTCAGTACGTGATCGAAAATCACCTCAATTCTTAAAAGATGTTTTAAACAATGAGAATCGGCGCTAGGGATCACGTGAAATAGAATTAAATGATATTTATGTCTTTGAAATAATAAAATATTGTTTGCATAAACAAATCAGAATGGTTTAAATATATAAATTACAATGTATATATCATAATATTTTCCCCAACCTAGGATCAAAACCTCTACTTCAGGGATCATGAACTTTACAATTTTGGTCCTGCTCAACATCAATTTGCTTATGAATTGTGGTTGTAGAATTTTAAAAAAATCGTTAAGTTTGGAATTCTTTGTCCAGCTCTGAAGACCCTAGAACTACAGAATTCTTTAAATTTACAATGCATGTTCCCTTAGTTCCAAAGATGTTATCAAATTTAGATAGAATTGGAATGGCAATCTTCATGAAGATATGAGAGGTCTAATGTTAACACATTAAAAACTGACTATTTTGGTCCTGAGATCATAAAAATAAAGAAGAACTACCTGTTCTTTCTACATATCCATTTAATTTAAATTTAGTATCAATATCAGTGATTTAAATCTTATTTAAGTTTTTTTTTTTTATTTTACACATGAACACTATAACCTAAGTTTGGACCCGCCTAGGGTCAGAACGTGTACCCCGTGGATCATGGAATTCACAATCTTGGTTGAGGCCTTCCTACTCATCACTATGCATGTAGATCTTGTTACACGAGTAATTGTAGAGAGAAAATAAAAAAACATTATCACTTTTGGGCAGTTTTGCATCACCCCTAAGGCCCCCGAGGTTCAGAAGTCCTGATATTCACTATTCAGTAGTCTTTAGAACCAAAGATACTTCATACGGAAATTGAAGGAATTTGGATGGTGCTTGTCAAAAAGAATTTGAAAATGATCTCTTTGATGATTGACCATTTTGGCCCCATTCTGACCCAAAACCCTGCTCCTGGGGTTAGAACGTATACTAGTACCCCGGGGGTTATGAAATTCACAGCTTTGATAGAAACATTCTGTTCTACATCACTATGTACTCCGTTTTTCTCACACATGTGCAGTTATAGAGAAAATTGGTCAATGAATATTCATGTGAATTTTATCATTTCTATTTCAAAAATGAACATGCCTCGCTTTGGGATGGACACGTGACTTTCTAATTCCTCTCTGTTCTTCCTGACCATTGATATTTCAAAAACGTCCAGACTTGCACATACACTCAGTATATGTGAAACAGCTCCTTCCAATGTACTAGATTTACCAACTCCAATAGTAGCAGTTAGTCCCAGCACCTGAAATAGTAAACCAGTTTTAGCAAGTCGTCCACTCGGAAGTATTTTAAAACTGAAATAGACACGGTAGCATTCAGATCAATAATCGTAAACAGTGATACATAAAGATGTATGCTGTGATAGCAATTTTTTGGACTACAGGTAAAATTTTACGGAAGACTTTTTTTATTCAAGGATTCCGAGTTATTTGATAAAGATAATAAATATTTCCAATATTTCGGTTTTAGCATCCCCGAAGAGTCATAATTTGTTGAAATGAGCATCTTGTTCATCAAAAGTGGTACCGAATAAAATTTATTAAAAAAATCTGACGCATTTATACTAAATTCGAAACGACCCAAAAGTAATGAGCTGAGTCTCATGGAACACCGATATAGGCGAACTAAATACGAACACCAAGGGATTGTAAAACCTTACATTGTCCTTCGGTATACCGAATCCACAAAGTACAAAACGTGAAAATAGTAAATGTAAGAGTCTTGAACCTGTGGTAAGTTTTCTTTTCCCTGTCTCTTTAAGGTCAGGTACTGCTTCATCACGTTGTTGTAAGGTTCTCGTTTCCTTGTATGATGACACTCGTCAAAGATCAGTAGAGATATATCCTGCAGGGAGATCTGCTGGCTGTTCATGTTATTCAGCAGAATCTGTGGCGTCATGAAGAAAACTTGATGGTTGTCCTTCGCAACAGCTAACTTCCGACCCATGGCTGCTGTCTTGTCCGTTTTTAGATAATAAACCTTAGAAAATGAGAAGTACAAAAAAAATGAGAAGTACGAAAAAAAAAACCTGTACAAGGTGGAAAACTGCATTGTCACATGGCTGACCTGCTTATGAAATTTTAATTAAATGAATATCAAGGATGCATGTATATTTCTTAAATATAGCAGGTTTACGTGTCTGCTGCAGTGATTTGTACTTCAACGAATTTTGCTGGGTTTCAATTTTTTTACATTCCTTTTCATCAAAACTCCATTCTTTTACTAAATGTGTTTTATTTGAAACTTTTCAATTTCAAAATATTACTGTTCCATGTGTGAGATTACTTTTCATTAAAACTGATTTTTTTACTGAATGAAGGATATCTGAAACTTTTCAATTTCAAAATAGTATTTTTCATATCCTCCACTATCCTTCCATATTAAATTTCCCTGGTGTGTTCTTCATCTTTAATGCTCAATGTGAAAAAAAGAAAAGAAACTTTCAATAATTCATAAAAGATACATGTATAGCCATCGCACTTACTTTATACTTGTAAAGAAACTTGGTAAATATTTCATACTGCTGCTCCACAAGGGCATTTGTTCGAGCCAGGAAAACAACACATGCTGTAACGTTATAAGATTATGTGAATATTTCCATTTCATTCACCTGTATCAATTCCCCAACTAGAGTTTAAGATGAGAAATCAAGCATTACCAATATGCATATCTTCACAACTGTACCTTACATCCGGTGTACATACATGTACCTTAAACACAAAATTACCAGGAGTGGAATATTACTGAATTACACACTGTCCTTTTATAAGCAGGAAAAAAAAAAGTTTCATAAGAAAATAGTTCGTACCGTCGTTTCTGTTGGAGAGGTGTTCTTGGGTTACATACAAAGCCACATAAGTTTTTCCTGTTCCGGTTTCTGCACAGAGTATTGTGTTGTGTCCTTCGATCGCCAGTTCCGCTAATTCCTTTTGATACTCTCTCATAACCAGCACTGGAAAGGCTTCTTTCTCTGTCGCTAAAATGTAAAAACGCCTTTGATTTTTTCAACATCACAAGATAGAGTGTGGGGTATATTAGCGTGGATTGGATGAACAAGATATCATTGAAAGTATAAAAGAGGAATGGGTCTAAGGATCAGGAAAAGCCACACTTCCCCTGCATATCCCAGTCTCAATTACCGTTACTTGCTATCATGAACGGACTGTATTACAGATATTTTGGTTTCATTTGTCAAACAAGGTAAATCTTCAGATAACGATACAGGTAAGTAGTTCATAGGAAACTAAGTCTCTCGGAAATGTACTTTGGAATGTTAAAGGTAAGTTGTTGAAAAGTGCAAATGATTGAAAAGAAATGTGAAAAAAAACACCTTTCTACTCTCTAATCAATTTGATTAAAAAAATGTAAGCTTCCTCATCAGACATTTTACAAACTAAAAGTAAAACAAAACCTTCGTCTGCATCTTTCTCGTCTTTTTCCGAACTTGTAAGCTCTGCATCGATTCGAAGTCTAGAACGTTCTACAGTAGCGTCCAGTTCTTCCACTATATCTTCCACCATACCAGTTGTCAATTCACTGACATTCCCAATCGCTGCTTGTGGTCCACTATCAGCCTCGCGCAAATGTTCACCTTCAGTTGGTTCCACCAGCCCTACTTCTTCGGAACAAACTGACTTGGCCCTCTGAGAATCCGCTACATTCGTTTCTGAATTAAAAATAGATGAAGGCAAACTTATTCCAACGTCGTCTCTCAAGTCTGAGAGTTCACTTCCTGTCTCAGTTTCGATCTTTTCTTTCATGACTAGACATGCCCCTTCTCGACTTGACATGGTATCAATTTCCAATGGTCTTTTAGGTTCAATCTCCTCTTGAACATTTCTTGATTCGGCCATTGTACTTAACTCTATGCTATTCTTTCTGAGTTTTTGTTCTTGCTGTAGTTCAGTGACTTGGACCGTTTTCAGTTCAGTTTGATCTAAAAGATAAATACAGTATGGTTGCATTTTTCAAAATGTTCTTTTATTCCCTGTGGAGAGATGAAAACTGCAGGTTAATGTATCATGAGTATATAGGAAATGAGAATATTTCAGTCTATATACTTAATTAAATGATTTTCAAGTATAACAAATTACTTCTCATATACTCACGCAGTTTTTGTGATAAGTCGTTGTGTCCCAATGATGAGAAAATAGTGGACAAATTTTCAACCCATTCTGACATTTCGTTCCTCCTCCACAATCGATCTAGAAAAACCAAAATGGCTGCTTTCTCACTTCCGGTCATCTCTTTTTCAGATATGATGTTCTGACTGTCCTCGCTTGATATCAATTTTCTATTGACGAGTTCTTTTTGCACCTCTGGCTTTAGGGTATTTTGTATACATACGATATTTTCTGGCTGCAGTAATACTTCGCGATAAAGGTTTTGAACACTGTCGGGGACATCTGCATCCTTCAAAGCAGTGATGACGTGTTCAAAATCTACAATTACAAGGGTTGTAGAATAGGAACTTATGGAGTATTTTGCTTGAATAGTCATAAGTAAAATTGAATTCACAAGCAAACAAAATCAAATTATTTGTGGGTACCATTTCTCTTCAGTGCTTTGTAAAAAAGGGTCCACTTGTCATTGTGTTGGCAAACTTCCATTAAATCCATAAGAACCTCCATGGAGCGTTTAGATCCTTCATCCTGGCGAGCCTTCCGTACTGATTGTTTTCCATCTTCAAAAATTACATAGACTCAAGCATCGTCATCTGATCTACTCATGAGCAGTACACCTACGACTTTAGCAAGCATTTCATAGTTCTAATTTCAAAATCTACCTGTATTATTATCATACGATACCTCTGTCTATGATGTCACCGAGGTCTGATAGCAGGTCTGTACCTCCAATACACTCCTCCAACAGGGGGCGGTATATAGACACCATTACTACATGTACGCTTTACTGGAATAAAATTTTGTAAAATCCAATCTACATGATTAAACCGTTCATATTTACAAAAAGCAATTACAAAATGATATGCGTCCCCTGTAAATCCTTTTTAATTTGGGAAACAGTATACGTTGATCGTTTACACTGATCCTTTTCAGTCACACATTTCTAACTGCAATCTCTCAGTTTTCGAATGTTGCAGTTATACAGTGGTAGGGCCTTCCTTTAGTGATCAGGAGGGCCTAACAAGAGCCTCGTTCGTATTAGGGTAGCTTCAAACCGAAAACGCGGAAAAGAGTAGTAACTGCTTTTTTGTCCATCGCCAGGTACTTGAAAGTGAGACGTCTGAATTGAGAAAAGATAAAGAAACCTGACACCTACAGTCCTGGACGTCATACATAGGTCTAACTTTGTGGAACATCACCTACAGTTGATGACGTCACAATATGAGTGAGTTAATAATTTGTCTGCTTTTCGTCCCGTTGAGAATATTTCACTCATATTGAGGCGTGACCATTGCCGGTGAAGGGCTGCAAATTTAGACCTATGCTTAGCACTTACAGCTTTTAGTAGTGAGGGGTCTTTTGCGTGCCACATGTGCTGCGACACGGGATCTGCGTTCTTAAGGTCATATCCGATAGACCCGTGATTCTCACTTCTAATTATAAATGCCGAACTCTAGGCGAAGGAGCAATCACTACCTATTTTAACGTCTTAGGTTTGATGCGGCCGTTCTGAGCACGGGATTCGAACTCACGACCTCCCGATCACGAGGCGAGAGATCTACCACGGAGCCACCGCGACCGGTCAATACGAGTGAGAGATCCTCAAAGGAACATATAACAAATAAAGAATTTATCTTATTCAATTAGATGGATAACATGATTCCATCATGCAAAATACATGTATGGGTTGGTTGTTTGTTTTATGCCCCGTCGAGATATTTATTTATTCATTTAAAAGAGAAAATAACGAACAGTGATCAATCTCTTTCAAGAGTTTGGATGTACACGTACCCTTGTGTACACCAGAAGTGGGGCCAAGTGCCTAGGAGGAATCGACCGGTCACAACCGCCGTGGGCTCATTGTCTTGGTCAGGTAAACGGCAAATCTGAAGTCCAAATCGGTTTTATATAGAACGGCTTAACAATTGATATGAAACACGACAGACAACGTTTTACCCAATTGCTGGCCATACTAGCAAACCATATCGTTATAACGACCATAAAATTTGTCAAATCCCGCCTTTAAATGTGACTGGTGAAACACCTGCAACAACAACTTGTTTTGTAAGTAGACTGTCACGATTCGAAAATGATCATACGCAGAACTAAGATCTTGTGTAGCAAATAAGTTAAGAGACAAACACACCAAATGCAAATTATGACGAAATGCTGCTACATTAAAATGGAAAGCTGACTATGGAGAAGCTGAGATCTTCCAATATGTACCAGAGTTAAGTTGCCGTTCATGTCTGAGTTCAATAAAATATCGAATTTCGAAGCAAATATGGAAGACTCTGTGGTGTCTTTTATTTCCGAATCTTTGGGATATATCGACTCAACACGTGAACGGAAATTATTATTAGTAATAAGTAAGACGTCACCGATAAATCGACATGTCAAATTACTGGCCACCGCTAGAGATTTCTTCTTTTCTGTAGAAGCTTTCAAATGAATTCCGCCTCGTAGGAATATAAAAACTGGTCAGCTAACAAAGGAGCACAATTTGTACCCATGGGAATGTCAACAGGACTGTTCGAATACCTGATCGCCAAAAACTACAAAGATATTGTCAATGAGGAACTAGAGCATTGCTTTAATATCAACAGTTATTTCAGAGTCAGATTGGGCTTTAAGGAAAGTAATTTTCAGAATGACTGATCACTAGATATGAATATTTCCTTTTTACAATTTTGTCTATAATGTTAAATACATGTAGTTTCGTCTTTAATTTATCGTTATGAATGCTCGTATAAAGTATATGTCATACGTTTTAACGTTGTTGATATTAGAAATGTTTTCGGATTTCAAGTGTACTAGAAGTCTTTCGAGTTTTTCAGAATCCACATTTGATTTACACCACTTCTGGCATATAATGTAACAAGTATGTCTGATGTTGCTCCTTCAAAGCTGTCAATGTTTTCGTGAGTAGTAAATGACAGGGGTTTGGTGGAACATTTACTAGATTCAGCACCGTATATGTTTGTAAGAGTTTGTACGATGTTTTGGAATCCAATATTTATCCGTTCCATTAAATGTGATATCAAAAGTGTATAAAACTGAAACATAATTTTGAAGAATTTCATTTTCTGAAGGAGCAGTTGGAGTGTAGGAGGATTGTCCGTAAAGTTCTTGGACAAGCCTAAATTTAAATAAAAGCAGCGTTATAGATATTTATAATCCTTTACTATATGTGAATTATAAAATGTAAAATTTTATCCAATTTCAAATGCATAATTGCAAGTATGACTTCGTTATCAGACTTGGGATGGTGACCTGGAGGACGACAAAGTTTTAATGAAAAAAGTGTTTTATCGTTTCATACATTTCATTTCTATTTTATAAGTTACCGCGGGTATTGAGATGTTTTTTTTACATTATGACGTTGCCAAGAGTTTAAATGTCACACCTGCAAAATTTGATAGTTCTACGTTTTGAAATGGCAAATAAATCGAGGTTTTAATCTATAAAGTCAGGATCGTTATTGTTCGAAAAATGACATTTTCGGAAAAGGTGGAGCAGAGAAGAATGATAAAATGTTGTGAAGACATCGGAACAACACCCATAGAGAACAATAAATTCCTTACACTGTCGGGAAAAAATGCTAATTGTGGGCCGTTCATTGGTTTTTAAGCGACACAAAAATTTTCGGACGGAAGGAACAGATTCGCGATAATATTATCTATCTTTCAGAGATGTCAGTGCTGTAAAAATGAAGTTCGTGACATTTTTTACGGTAATCTGCGACAAACTGCGTGAAATTGCAGGAAAATGTGGAATTTCAAAGACTACGGTACATGATATTTTATCCCATGATCTATATGAGTTTCGTATGAAATCAGAACAGTTTGTGCATATTTCTGATGATTGGTTAAAGCGACATACAAAATGCATGTGTTGAGTTTAACGGTGAAGTACGTTGAGAAAAGTTAATTGTATTTAACATTTGACGTTTGGATAACGCCAAGAATTTTCATTTTAGTGCTCCGGGCATGAGCGTGTGTCTTTTCGTATGTGATAGAAATAGAACTAGTTGTGCTTTGTTTTTAATGAAAATGTGCATATTATTGAAATGAAACATAAATCTAAGGAAAATAATAATTTCATATATTTTATCAATGTTTGTCAGTTTTTATCAAGGCTGTACACGAATTTTATGGACAACCCTCGTAAGTACGATTATCAAATGTGGAGTTGATAAAACCAAATTTCATTCAAAATGCAGTTGCAAAAATGGACCTTTCAGACAAAGACAATACTGTTTTAAGCTTTGTCACCTGGAACCAACACATATTATTATGATTACGTTTGACACAATGTTAACTTCGCCTTTTTGTATTGAGATATCATAAGTAATAGGCAAAATACATGTACCATGAATTCAAGTTTCAACAGTCACGTTTAAAGACAGCATTTTAAGCTCCGTGTTGCCCTACACTCGGCTTTGAATATATGTTTTGGGGGATTATGAATATATTTAACACATTGCTAACTTCGCCACTTTATCATTATAGCGATAATTAGTTTGCCCATACAATCTGCAAATGGATCAAATGCTGTATGACGTTTTTCATAGCAATTGTTAAGCCTGATTTTTACTACGGAATGCTCCGTTTACCTGATCAAGACAACTGGCTCACGGTGGGTGCGACCGGTCGACAGGGGATGCTTACTCCTCCTAGGCACCTGATCTTGGGACTTTCGAAATTGATAACTGTTTGTTATCTTTGCCTTTACATCCTGTTCGCTATATTTGCCTTTTCATTGCATTTAGCGCTACGGTATCAGCGATGGTTCCTTCAGAACCTCTAAGCGATCCATGTTGTCGAAGGTTTGACGCGTTAATGCCATGAGCAGGACTTAAACTCAAAATATAAAGTAACAGGTTAATTGTGTTAAAAGGCATACCTCTGAACCCAGTGTATCCGTTTACAGGTAATCAAAGGTATTACTTTATAGAACACCCTGCATCATATTTAAAGGGACATGGACACGTTTTGAACTAAAAATGTTCAAATTTTAAATTTCTATTTTTAATGTTTAACAAGCCTTTTGCCGTGTTTTTTTTTTTTACACATATATTGAATATGCTAATACACGCTCAGTTTAAAGAATTTGGTTTTCATTTACAAGTTTATTTTGAACACAATTAAACATTTTCTAGTGTTTCTTACGTCTCATTTTGTTTTAAACATGGCATTTTCTATGAAACAATTTTTATGTAAACATAAACAAAGCTCGAGCCTTGTTTCTATTACGAAGAATTGAGAGCGCTGTATCTTACTTCTAACTCAACAACTAACATTCAAATTTTTGTTGACCATTAGACATAACTTGGTAAAGCATTTTAAACATTATAATTAATTATGCAAACATAAAATTTAGCTCAAAACGTGTCCATGTCCCTTTAAATGGTAATATTCTTCTTAAGGGACATTACATGCTATTTTCAGAGTTAATGTAAACGTATTTCATGTAAATGTATTTGATGCATTGTAATGACGGACATCGGGTGGGATATGAACCTGTAGATCTATTTTACCTATATTTTATACACATGTTCCGTTTGAAACTGAAGCAACAATTTACTGAATTTAATACATATAGTTTGGTTTTCACTTTTCAGTTAAAAGCTTTTTATAAGATTCATAAGTGTTTGTTATGTTTACTTTTCTATGAAGTAGAATGTATCATAGTTCTAACAACTTATCGAAACTTAGACATTTCTCTCCATATTCAGCTATTCATTATACATTAAGATGAGAAACAAATTAATTTTAACAACAACAAAGACCTCACTTTGAACTGAATTTTAACGTAAATGGTCTCTGACTAAATTCAATGGCAGGTACATATATAGGTAAATGTGCTCTAATGATCAAGATGCTTGCATGGCTAATGTTTCATCTATAATTCGTACACAAACAGAACAGCCATTAAAATTCAAGAATTTACAAGAACTATTTTTATTAGATTTAAGAAAGGGGCATAGACCAGGTGTCTGTTGTTTTGGTATCCTGCTCACTTCTCTCATCTTCTAGGAATGGCTATATATACAATTAACCTTTTCTGTCATTGGCTTTTAGGTGGAAATGCAAGATTTTTTTAGATTTTTTTTGGTCATTGTGTGATCTTCTGTAAATGAAGGTATATGTACGTAGAGTATAGTATTGTTATTGTAAACAGGAATGGAGGCGCCAACGGAGAAAATTGATTTGAGAAGGTACAAAAGCGGTAGATTTAAGAAGAAAAAGGCCAATATAACTGAACCAGATGACAACAACAACACTCTTACAGAAACTGATCACACTATATCAAATTTAGATGAAAAAGACACTGAAAGTCAAGAAGAAATATACCAAGAGCCAGAACAGGTGAAATTTGTGGAGATCGAAGCAAGGAGAATAGTAGATATCACTTTCTTTTTAGGACACGCTGCTTTGCGTGTAAAGGACTCATATCTTTGACGAGGTTAATGTTTTGTTTTAGCAACACACATTTGCATTTTATGATGCCTTTGAAACAATAATTCTTTTATCAGCGTGTATGTAGATGCCTGTTGATATTTTAGCATTTTCTTGTTAGCAATGCTTTTTATTTTCAGATGCAGATCATTTCAACGGGGAAGAGGAATAATGAAGAGAATAATGGACAGTGACCTTTTAACATAAACACAAAGCTCGGAATTGGTAGGTTGACTACAGGCACATGTATATAAATATGTAATATCGAAAATATATCTACTTTATTTACCGTACTATATATTTACATGCATACAAACGAGGATCTTGCATTGTCACCGGGCTCTCATACAATAAAGCATGTAAGCAGAACGAAGATAAGTTAGGCAAACTTAAGGGCAAAGAGTTTGAGAAGGAGTGTGACATATAAAAGAAGATGTAAAGACAAAGATCAATCTCGCAAGTCCCAAACAGAATACGAAAACAAGAGTTGGGCAAACACGGTCCCCTGGACACACCAGAGATGGGATCAGGTGCCTAAGAAGTGTAAGCATTCCCTGTTGAACGGTCCCACCCGCCGTAAGACCATATGAGCTGAAAAATAGTCACCAGAATAAAACAACCACAGCAGAAATGCGTGAAGAATTGATCTACAAGACTGCAGTTGATGTTGCGGATTACTCAGCAGAGTCCACAGAAGAAAAAACCCTCCCATACAGCCAATAGTACAGACAGCATTACCGCAACAACTTTATACTCGTGTATACGTTGACCTAGAAACAACTGGATTTGGTAAATATTAAATTTTTTTTCATATTTATTTTCTCTCAAACACAATATATGTAATGCGATTTTTGAGGATAAAGATATGATAATGAAAAACATCTTGTATCTTCATTTTTATTAAGGTCTTGCAGATATAACACAAATTGCTGCTGTGCACGACACAGAGGAGTTCTCCATGCACGTCGAACCAAAGGCACACATCAATCTAGCAGCAACGAAAGTGACTAGGATTACTTATGACGGAACTACCATGTTCAGATATGGAAAACCGGTATCATATTACCCACTGGAACATGCATTATCTAAGTTCTAGATACAACGTATTTCATCAGAATTCTGTTTGCCCACAACTGTCAAAAGTTTGATAATGTTGTATTGTGCCGAGCTATGCAGAGCGTGACAAATTTGAAATTAGAGGAATGTTTCTTTGGTTTCTGCGACACTCTTCACTTATTGAAAACAATTGTGCCACACCAGCAAAGTTATTCTCAGGAAGCACTAGTTGATAAACTTTTGAAAGAGAAATATGTAGCACATGATGCACTTGAAGACTCTAGATATTTACAGAAACTTGTAAATTCTTTGGAGAATGATGTTGATCCTCATTATATTCATGCACGTTCAATGTACAGTATGTTTTTGGTCAGAGAACCCTAAGTCAGGAGAATTTCATGTCTCTTCAACCACTTGTCAAAGGTAAATGCATTTCAGAAAACATGGCTAAGAAAATTGCAAACTCAGGGCTTTGTCTGCATTATTTGAAACTGGCATTTGATAGAGATGGTCATGATGGAATCAATATTCTATTTTCTGAGAAAACAAATGGGAAGGCAAAAACAAATCCAAAATATCTCAGTACATAGAAGGCCACTATAGAATTTCTTCATGACTGTACCTATATATTGATTGCTAATTTCAAATTATGCAAACTATGACACAATTTTTCTTTTACCGGCATTTTCTGATGACATTTAAAGATTCAACCTAAAAATAATGTGTATGATTTACTTAGTATATATGTAAAATTGACACAATGTTAACTTCGCCTTTTTGTATGTAAAACTTTGATCCCCTATTGTGGCCCCAACGTACCCCGGGGTCATGATTTGAACAAATTTGAATATCCACTATATCAGGAAGCTTCCATATAAATCTCAGCCTTCCTGGCCCAGTGGTTCTTGAGAAGAAGATTTTTAAAGATTTCCCTATATAATCATATGTAAATCTTTGATCCTATTGTGGCCCATCATACCCGAGGGTCATGATTTGAACAAACTTGAATTTCCTCTATTCAGGAAGCTTCCATATAGATTTCAGCTTTCCTGGCCAGTGGTTCTTGAGAAGAAATTTTTAAATGACACCACCCTATTTTTGCATTTTCGTGATTATCTCCCTTTGAAGGGGCCGGTCCTTCATTTGAACAAACTTGAATCCCCTTCACCCAAGATGATTTGTACCAATTTGGTTGAATTTGGCCCAGTTGTTCTTGAGAAGAAGTCGAAAATGTGAAAAGTTAACAAACAGACGGACAGACGACGGACAACAGGTGATCAGAAAAGCTCACTTGAACCTTCGGTTCAGGTGAGCTAAAAAGTAAGCATTGCTTCATACATCAAACTATTTTCCATTTGAATCTAATGATAATAGTTGATGATGGAAATCAATGTAGACTTTTAAAAAAAAAATTGGATGAAATTTAGAGCAGAGGGTCGAATCCCCTTAAGGGCATACGCAATGTACATTTCACAAAATTTTTTCTATGTCCAACGTTGAAGACTTCCAATATTACAGAAAATGCACATACCATTCAATCCCTTTGGAATTATTTGATGATGATGAAAATATAATTATACTCAGAACTCATGTATAAATAATTGTGCAAATTAAATTCTTTATCAGCTGTTATCTTTTCCAAAACCCAGGTAATATAGTCTGATTATTCTAAGCTAAGAATAGTTTTAAAATAGAATGTTGCGTGTGGCCTTAAAATTAGATATGGAAAACCAATGTTCTAAAAATAGAACACCGCATACCATAACCGAATATACGTTTATCTAGATATATTGTATTTATGTTTATTTAAACATAACATTAAACCTAGTGTTTGTGAATATTTGGTATATATATAAGTGTTGCAAGACATAGAAGCGTAATCAATATGTTGAAAATATTGGTAATTTGCGTAATTCAGGTAACCTTAATTCACTTTTACGCATGTATAACCCTGATAAAACGATATCTATTTCGTTGTACAAGTACATACTTACAGTGGGCGTCTGTTTATACAGATTTCCTTATCATCCAGGACACCGTAGTTAATCCTTAGTTACCCTAGTCACAACTGATCATTAGAAATTCCAGTAAATGAAATCGAAAGTTTAATGTAAGGCGGACCGGACCTGTCACAATTTATTTATTTAGAGATGTATGGGAGAAAAAGGGTCGACAACTCTGTGCAAAAGAATGCATCACAACATGAAAGCTTGCAAATAGAAGTGAATGCAAGCTATGATTGTCCACTTTTCTAAAGAGAATATTAACCGCGATGTGTCTACAAATTTAGAATTCAAGACGGCACTGTTGACACCACGATATGTTAGCACTATGTTAGCACTAGTCGTATCTTGATAAAGTTTTGTTTCCAAAATTAACGAAATGTTACATATCGTTTTCTTCGCCCAGGTTCTTTGGCATTATATGATAAGCGTGATGTCTTTAACTTTGAAATCGTCAACTTTCCCTTTCTATGGAGTAATATCCATATACCACTATCACCTGCTTATGGTGTGTATATCTCCCAGTTAATTCGATACGCAAGAGCATGTTATGCGTATGAGGACTTCACAAAGGGAGGCCAACTACTAACAAACAAGTCGATATTGCAAGGTTATAACGAATCTCGTTTAAAGTCAGCATTTCGCAAATTATATGATGACCTTGTTTGCGATTACAAAGTATCACTAAATCATATGTTCACCGATTTGTTTCATACCCATTGTTTGACTCTCATTTGCCTACGGGTAATCCCGATTAATTTTTTTCGACAAAGGGCTCACGGCGGGTGTGATCGGTCAGCAGAGGATGCTTACTCCTCCATGGCACTTGATCCTGCTTTCACTTTTGTCGGCGGTCTGTGTTACCCTACCCTCGATTTTGTATGTTTTTTTGGATTATGATTACGTTTAAGGTAGCCCACTACACTAAAGCTTGTACTCGTTAGAACACAACGTCACAAGATGGCGATTCAAATAGTTTGTGAAATTCTTCGTTTTGATCAACTTGATCGTATAAATTCATAGCTCAGTAGGTAAAGCATCGGACTGATAAACCGCAGGTCCCGAGTTCGAATCCGCCAGCGACTTTTGGTCATATTTATTGCGATAATTTTTTGAAAATAATGGTTTTTGTATTTAAATTTCATATTCTCCACTTTTTTCACTTGTATAATTATTATAGTTCATCATATCTTTCATGATTAAATCATATCATGCAGTTTTGAGAAACTTTTCCCAGATGTAGTGGGCCACCTTAATACATGTACGATGTTACATGTAACTTCGCCTATTTGTTTCTATATGACGACTCCTAGATTATGGTCACCACCTATATTGAAGCAAGAGGATTGTCACAGTGATAAATTAGATAAAGGATCAATTGTTAACAAGGATAAATAACAATTAATAGATATATTTCCAAAATATAACAATAGAAGTATAACTTATTTGAATGATGATGAAATAAATAAAATTCTGATGATTTTATAGATATACAAGAAAGCAAAGTTAACATTGTGTCAAACGTAATCATAATCCAAAAACATATACAAAATCGAGTGTAGGGCAACACGGACCGCCGGCAAAAGTGAAAGCAGGATCAAGTGCCATGGAGGAGTAAGCATCCTCTGCTGACCGGTCACACCCGGATTTTTGGATTATCATTACGGATAGGATTAGAAAAAAAATGGATGTTATAACATAAACAGCCTTCCATACACCACTATAACGCGACAAGGGCACTTCAGATAAAAATTTAATGGACATTTAGTAATTACCGTGCATTTATTTCAGAATATTTAACATTGATCTGTGTTATCCCTAATAAAAGGCATTAGAATCTTATTTTGATGATATGTGCCTTAACTGCAAAGATCGAATCACCAAAAGTTGGTTTGGGGTATGAATACAAAAACTACTTACAGGGTTTTAAAATATGTAATATATGAACTCTTTTAGGTTGAAATGTATAAACTGTTGGCAATTTGATGTTTTTATTTCCAAGAAAAATTAATTAAATACTTGGGTTATTAATTTTTTTTTTAATTTTGCACTCCTTTTTGTTCGTGTACGATATGACATCATAAGTGCGTATTGTCACATTGCTGTATCATTTTTCGTGTACATTTCATTGTGACGTACAATTATTACTAATGGCTGTTCCATGAACGCTACTTTCCAAAGGATTGAGCGGAAAGTTTAAACATATACAATAAAAGCACAAACAAATGCATTTTCTAAGAATGTAAATATAAGCAATAAATTATGAGTTATTGAAAGATGTAGTCTCATAACTGCAACGTGTGTGTGCAAACAAATTTTCAAACGCGCTAACGCGCGTTATTCAATTTGTATGCACACACCGTTGCAGTTATGAGACTACATCTTTTCCAATATAATCATAATTCATTGCTTAAATGTGAAACAACATAGATATAAAGACAAATATAATGAACAGTGATTAATCTTTCTTTGTCTTGTTACAAAATTTGATATTCAACCAGAGATTGATATGCGTCTCCGAATGTACGCATATTGATAATAAAATGAAACTTTTTGCTTTGTTCAGCAGTTATGTTTTGACTTGAAAAGACATCGTGAATGATATTAATACCAAAAGCAAATGACAAATTATTGAAATTTTAAAGGAAACTTCAATTTTATTGGAGGTTCTATTGTATTCCAAATTAGTTACATGTACACGATAACGTATTTTATCATATCTAACATATATATGTAAGACTGTCATTTTCGTACTGGATTTGACGACGGATAACCCCGTTTACTTTGTTTCAACTACGGGCTCACGGCGAGTGTGACCGGTCAGCAGAGGGTGCTTACTCCTCCATGGCACCAGATCCTGCCTTCGCTTTTATCGGAGGTCCGTTTTGCCCAGCACTCGATTTTGTATGTGTTTTTGGGACAATGATTACGTTTAATACATTGTTACTTCGCCATTTTATATCTTAGGTGAGATTTGTATAATTTGTTGTCAGATTTAAATCATTAAATACAGCAATCATGTTGATTTACATCGTTGTGCAATAGTGTTGTCAAAAGTAACGTTCAGTGTTAATGAATTAGCCAATAATAATCTCCATTTTCACTAGACTTTGTACATGTATATGTTACAGTAAGACTGTGTAACTAGGGATTTCACGAAATCCCTAAAACTCTCAGGGGATTCGTGAAATTACTGTTTCACTTAGTGATTTCATGAAATCATCAAAAACTCTAGGGATTTCGTGAAATCACGGGAAATGATACCTTCATTTTACACAATCTTACTAGGCGCGATTCCTGACTGATTATTAAAATTATTAGTTAATTAGCTGCTCTGTTTAGTGATTTCATAATTGGTTGATACTTTGATTTTCAAGGGGGTGACCCTTAATATTTGAATAATTTACCTAGTAATTAAATAAAGAAGACCCTCCGACATACATGTGATAATTTTTCAAGACAAAATCTGTACAGTGTCTTTATAAAGGTGTGATTTGAGTGAAAAATATGTTCACAATTTGCAAAATTGTGGTACAAAATCTGTACAAAATATCAATCATAAAATGTGTTTAATGTACATAAAAGTACTGTTTTCATTTGTATTTTTTAATCATTTGAAATAAAATCAAATTTGGGTTTTTTTATGGGAGTCAATTAGCAATGACAATGGCTTGGTTTCTCACCAGTGTTGACCTACTTTTGAACACAGTGCAGAGCAGATTTGTTTGTGATCTGCAAAGAATATGATCTTTAATTAGAGTGACTTAAGTGTTAGACTAAATAATCAGTCAGGAATTTCACCTAGTATTATTGATTGATTGATTATTTATTGTTTTACGTCCCACTGAGAATATTCACTCATATGGAGACGTCACCAATGCCGGTGAAGGGCAGCAAAATTTAGGCCTGTGATCGGCACTCAGGGCCTTTGAGCAGGGAGGGGTCTTTATCGTGCCACACCTGCTGTGACACGGGACCTCGGTTTTTCCGGTCTCATCGGAATGACCGCCCCATTCAGTCGCCTCTTACGACACGCAAGGGGATTCTACGGACCTATTCTAACCCGGGCCAAAATGAAGGTGTCATTTCCAGTGATTTCACGGAGTCCCTGGAGTTTTTAGTGATTTCATGAAATCACTAAGTGAAACAGTGATTTCACGAATTCCTTGAAAGTTTTACGGATGTAAAGGCAAAGATAACAAACAGTGATCAATCTCGTAAGTCCTAAATATAATACAAAAACAAGAGTTGGGCAAACACGGACCCCTGGACGCACCAGAGGTGGGATCATGTGCCTAGGAGGAGTAAGCATCCCCTGTTGACCGCGAAATCCCTATAGTTACACAGTCTTACTGTAAAAAAAAATATATTATTTGGTGCCAAAGAACAAGTAGCATTTTGTGTTGCTATGACAAATGTTAATTCTACAAATGAAAAAAATTCTTTTACGTTTATCACTACTTCATTATTCGTCTATTATTTTGATAGGACTTGTCGTTCATATGATTATGAAAAAGGTAATTTCCAAACATTTGATTACAGGTATTGGATATAAATTGGCGAAGTAACAATGCCCTTGCGTATCGAATCAACTGAGAGACATACGCACCATAAGCAGGTGATAGTGGTACATTACTACATAGAAAAGGAATATCATGATAAAAAGATCAGTAATGATTGTTAGCTATTATACGATGTAGATATGAGAAAGTTTGGCTTTATTCTTATTTTTGATTTATTTTTTTTCTAACAACACCGATAAAGAGTAAAGATATATATGACAAACGGGACAATTTCAGCTTCTTCATCGTCAACTTCCCATATTTATGTAGCAATATTCCATCATCACCTACATATGGTGTGTATGTCTCTCAACTTATTCGATACTCAAGAGTTTGTTCTGCGTACGATCAGTTTTTGAATCGAGGCAGGCTACTTACAGATAAGTTTTTGTCGCAAGGGTTTCAATAGTCACGTTTAAAGACAGCATTTCTTAAATTCTATGGTCGTTATAACAATTTAGTTTACCAATATGACCTGCCATTGAGTCAAATGCTGTCTGGTGTGTTTCATAACCATTGTTAGGCCGTTATTCACACACTGATTTGACTACGGATTGTTCCGTTTACCTGATCAAGACTATGGGCTCCCGGCGGGTGTGACCGGTCAACAGGGGATGCTTGCTCCTCCTAGGCACCTGATCCCACCTCTGGTATGTCCAGGGGTCCGTGTTTGCTCAACTCTTGTTTTTGTATTCTATTTAGGACTTACGAGATTGATCACTGTTCGTTATCTTTGCCTTTACATATGCGTGTTTGTTAGTGATGAAAATTATACTTGACATCTGTAGAGAAGTCAACAATGTAGATGAATACATTATAAATGTAACAGAAATACCGAGAGTCATCCTGTATATGTACATGTATATACAGTTGTAAGTTTTTTGTTCCCCACCATTTCATGCTCTTAGGCCTAAAATAATGTGTTTATGCTCAATCAACCGATCCAATATTTTCGCCCTTATTCTAAAAATAAATTCAAAAAATCAATTTTTTTAAGAATATTTTGTCTCTTATGCCAGATGATGGGCCAAATATGACGAACAAGAACTTGATACCTTATCAGAATGGATTAAAAGTATAAAATTGAAATCCCGTTTTAGACATATACGTACCAAAGTCCGTACAATGTACCATTTATCCTTCTGTGTTTCGTAAACCGGAAGTGATCAATAGATTAGGTAGGTTACATGAGGAATATGTTCTGGTTCTAGCCGATAAAGCTTGTAACAATATTGTTTTTGTCTGTAAGGCTCATTACTACACTGTATTTTAAACGAACTTGGTAGTAACTCCACATTTGGTAATCGTACTTACACTCCTACTGCTCTTTCAAAAGACAAAATTCTTCAAAATAACTTTGCAATCGTTAACTTTCCTTTTCTATGTAGTAATATACCACTATCACCTGCTTATGGTGTGTATATCTCCCAGTTGATTCGATACGCAAGAGCATGCTATGCATATGCGGACTTTTTAAAGCGAGGCCAACTACTAACAAAAAAAGTTGATGCTGCAGGGTTATAACGAATCTCGTTTAAAGTCATCATTTCGCAAATTCTACGGTCGCTATAATGACTTGTTGCGATTACAAATTATCACTAAGTCATATGTTGACTGATTTGTTTTCATACCCTTTGTTAGACTGTCATTTTCCACTAGATTTGACTACGGGTAATCCCGTTTACTTTATTTCGACTAAGGGTTCACGGCGGGTGTGACCGGTCAGCAGAGGATGCTTACTCCTCCATGGCACCTGGTCCTACCTTCGCTTTTGTCGGAGGTCCGTGTTGCCCTGCACTCGATTTTGTATATAACACTGCGACATTTAACTCCGGACACGACAAAAGTCCGGACTTTCGCCGACCCTTTCCTTGAGGATACAAGTAAACCCTTACACAAAACTGGTGGGATTTTTGCCCTTAAGACATTCACCAAAATTTACACCTGTAACGCATCGACGCAGAGCTAACGAGTTCAGAAAAAGACGAGAAAGATGCAGACGAAGGTTTTGTTTTACTTTGTCAAATGTCTGATGAGGAAGCTTACAAATCAAATCGATCAGAGAGTAGAAAGCTTTTTCACATTTCACATCAATCAGTTGCACTTTTCAACAACTTACTTTTAACATTGCAAAACACATTTCCGAGAAACTTAGTTTCCTATGAACTACTCATCTATACCGTTATCTGAAGATGTACCTTGTTTAACAAATCAAACCAAAATATCTGTTATACAGTCCATATTCATGTGATTGGGATTTGCAGGTGACATGGGGCCTATCATGATCCTTAGACCTATTCCTGTTTAAATGTTTTTTGGATTGTGATTACGTTTGACACAATGTTAGCTTCGGCTTTTTGTATATCCGTGAATTCGAGATATCGAGAGTAAAATAACTAAGAAAATAGGTGGTTAGGACCTCCAAATCAGTTCGACATAACCATGGTATTCGAGAAATCAGTGTTCGAGATATCGAAGCTCAAATGTATTGGACGTTATAAATCAAACATCTTATTATGAACTACGTATACTAGGTCAGAATAGGATGAAATTCACATGAAAGTTTTTAAACATACGCAATGTTTCGATAATTTTCTCTATTTTTTCATCTTTTCGATATAAAGAATTATTTTATGATGTCCAAAGTAAGTTTTAAATCGTATATTGTAGTAATGTTACTATACTTTGTTGATCATTCTGGACTGTTCAGTGGTTTGATCACCTAGCTAGTATGTGATTCAAGGTCTCCAGATTGTTCCAAAGATTCCCCCTTCTTCTTTACCACGGTATTGTTCATTTATGCATTGGAACTAGAGTTACATTTTTACATGCAATAACCAACTATCAAACTGTGCATTTTTCGATTAGAACGTGATAACTATTTTCTATTTTTGTCGAGTATTGCTATATTATGGGAGTTATCTTCCCTAACACATTCGTTATAGAAAGAACAGTTCCTATAGTTCGGCGGTGATGTTAAGTCAGCATTCTGATTCAATTCTTATACCCAAGCTATCAATCATGTGTATTCAATGAACATGGTCGTGTGGGGTTAACTAACCAAACATTCGTTGTTTTTAAAACAAAATTAAGGATCAGTGACACAAGAACGTAGTTTCAAAAGAGTAAATTTCTACAGACTTTGAGATATACCAGAAATATCGGATGTGAACATCTAGCACCTGGCTTTCAATTGTGTAAAACAGAGTGGAAAATTATCTTGATTGCGACATACATAACGTACACATTGTAGATCATTTAACTGTATATCAATAGTATATGGATTGTGTCAACGATGAATGAAAACTAAGGATCGTGTCATGTTTTTGTTTACTTATATTGAATATGCTAGTATACGTTCCATTTAAAGCATATTTCTTTCAAATTACGAGTTCATTCTGAACACAATTAAACAGTTTCTAGTGTTTCTCACATCACATTTTGTTTTAGACATGGTATTTTCTGTAAAGCAATCTATATGTAAACATGAACAAGGCACGAGCCTTGTTTCCTTAACAGAGAATTGTGAGCGCTGTATCTTACTTAGAAATCAACAACTGCCATTCACATTTTTGCTGACCATTAGAAGCATTTTGAAGATTAAAAATGCAAATATAAAATTTAGCTCAAAACATGTCGATGTCCCTTTAATCCACGTTTTTTCCTTGATAATCTACACCCGTTTACACATTTTGAATATAACTCATTTTAGAAAGCTTGCCTATCAATAAGAAATACAACGACCCATTGTCTCATATTAACACATTCCTTACTTTACCAATTTATATTGGAACACAGCAAGTTATATGATACATTGTGTACCCAAGTATACACACCACAGACTACACAACTCCTCTGGAATCAAGCGTCTAGGGGGAGTTAGCATTCCCTGCCCACCAATCACAACAACCATGGAACGTTTATCTTAATAAGACACAAGGGGTAGTCCGTAGTCAAAATCAGTGTACAAAGAACAGTTTAACAATTAGTATGAAACACATTAGACAATATTTGCCCCAACACCAGGTTGCATTGGCAAATTAGGTTGTGATAACAACCGTAAAATTTAAGAGATTGTTACTTTAGTCGTGACTGTTGAAACTCTGAAACATCGTCTTGTTTGTTAGTAGCTTGCCTCGATAAAAAAAAACTGATCATGCACAGAACAAGCTCTTCAATGTCAAAAGTTGAATGAGATAAAAATCATTTGCAGTGCCAGTGGAATGTTGCTACATAAATATGGGGAGTTTACGATGGAGAAGCTGCAGTCATCCCGTTTCTCATCAAGGTGATATTTTCAAATATAAATTTGCTTATTTTATCCTAAGGTGGCCCACTACACCAAGCTTTTTACTCTTTATGACACAACGTTACAAGATGGCGATTAAAATACTTTGTAAAATTGTTTGTTTTGTTCAATGTTGTTGTATAGCTTTGGGCTGGTACACCGCAGGTCCCGAGTTCGAATCCGCTAGGCACTTTTGTTCATACATGTAATTACTGAAAGAAATTGTTGAAAATCATATTGAGTCAAATGCTGTCTGATGTCTTTCGCCGCCATTCTTAAGCCGTTTTTCACACACTGATTGGACTACGAATCGTTCTATTCACTTGATCATGACTATGGGCTCACGGCGGGTGTGACCAGTCAACATGGGATGCTTACTCCTCCTAGGCACCTGGTCCCACCTCTTGCGTGTCCAGGGGTCTGTGATTGCCCAACTATTGTTTTTGTATTCTATTTAGGACTTACGAGATTGATCACTGTTCGTTAACTTTACCTTTACATTTTTGTATCCAAAATTCTGTATTTTCTACCTTTTTAGACAGGTATACTTATCATGTATTATCATATCTTTCATAATCAAATAATTTCTTGTTGTTTTGAGAAACTTTTCCCCAGATGTAGTAGGCCACCTTAAAGTTTACAGAACATTTCTATTTTTACATTTGCACTTTGATGATTTAAATGCAACACGCTGCATGCATTCGCCAAAAGCGATGTATAACCCCATGTTTATGCAGGGGGTTCCTCATTAGCTGAAAATTTCACAGGCATGTGGCCCCGCCCATGTACTAACCGATTTGGAAATATGATTGCAAGTAGGTAAAATAAATTTAAGCTGTTTGTGTATCAACATTTTTTTTATTTTTGTATATGTTTCATAGTTTGATCCTAATAGGCTTTCGTAGTACCCAACACCAATTATTAAACAAGAGGCCCATGGGCCACATCGCTTACCTGAGTGACCTTGGCCCTGGCCCAGCAGTGGTGGTTTTAAAAAGAATTTCCATCAATCATTATATCATATGAACATTTTCACCCCACATTGTTACGAAATGGATCACAATAGAATGAAAATAAACTCATAAAATACAGGTATGCCTCAACACCTGTATGACCAACACCACGTGTTGTTCTGGTAGATTCAAAGGTCACAAGGACATACATCGTGTTATAAAATGAGAAATATTGCCATAAGCAATAATGAAAGCTGTATTTTAAATAGTTCAAGAAATATTGACTGTCACATTATTTTTGCAATGTAATTATTATCTACCCTTTGATGGGATATAATCCTTCATTTGAACAAACTTGAATCTCCTTCATCTTAGGATGATTAGGACCAAGTTTCCTTAAAATTACCCAGTGGTTCTGGAGAAGAACATGTTATGCAAAACTTTGATCCAAAACTGTGACTCCACCATACCTGGGGGCTGGGGGGGGGGGGGGGTTGTATCATAATCATACCTAATCTGATCAAATTTGGATCTACTCTATAATAAGAATCTATTTAAGTTTCTTCTGATCCAATGGTTATTGAGAATACAATTTTTAAAGATTTTCCCTATATATTCACATGCACAAATTTGATCCTCTATTGTGACTCCACCTTACCCTCTGAGTTTCTGATTTGAACAAACGTGAATATCCACTATATCATGAAACACTCATAAATTTCAGCTTTTCTGGCCCAGCGGCTCTTGAGAGGATTTCTAAAGATTTTCCCTATATATTCACATGTAAAACTTTGATCCCCTAATGAGGCCCCGTCGTACTCCCGGGGGTCATGATTTAAACAAACTTGAATCTCTATTATATCAGGAACCTTTAATATAAATTTCACCTTTTTTGGCTCAGAGATTTTTGAAAGGAACATTTTTAAATTGCACACCATATTGTTGTGATTATCTCCCCTATGAAGCGGATCAAGTCCTTCATTTGAATAAACTTGAATCCCCTTTACCCAATGATGATTTGTATTAAGTTTGGTTGAATTTTGCCCAGTGGCTCTTGAGAAAAAGTTGAAAATGCGAAAAGTTTACAACAACGACAACAACGACGACGACTGACAACGGACACATTTTGATCAGAAAAGCTCACTTGAACCTTCGCCCAAGTGAGCTAAAACAAGATTAGAAAACATTTTTACTAGAGCCTTTCGATTATGGAAAACAAATGCAAATTAGATAATATATCACGTAATTGAGATTGGAATGCATTGTCCCCTGTTTAATTATCATAAGTATACCCTCAACAGCATAGACTTTATAAATAGTGTATTAGATACGGTAAATATGTAAAACTAATTCACTAAACTTTGATAAATTCTACTTTGCTATCATTTTGAGAAAACAGTTGATGTTTCATAACCATTTAATATGTATTGCCGTTGTGCTACATTATATGCAAATGGGAATGCGATCGCATAGTACTTTACGTGTACAGTTTTTGGCTGTAATATAATGAATCTGAATTAAACACTTAGGCGAACACTGTTAGTATCTTTACTGCATCACACATGCGTTAAAAATAATCAATGTGTTTCCATAGGTAATTATCAAAACAATTTGCATCACGTCAAATTTGATTAAGAAATAAAAAAGCTAAGCTTGCCAGAAGTGTCGACCCCAAGCCCAGGAAAAGGATGGAGGTGGACAGTTTCA
Source organism: Ostrea lurida (assembly GCA_903981925.1). Classification (NCBI taxonomy): domain Eukaryota; kingdom Metazoa; phylum Mollusca; class Bivalvia; order Ostreida; family Ostreidae; genus Ostrea; species Ostrea lurida. The sequence goes on along the minus strand of CAJDSM010001137.1, from coordinate 14,146 downwards.
AAAATGAGGGGGAGGGTGTCTTTTTGTGGGGTGTTCTATATTTTCGTGATCATTTATGACATTTATCTAGTACATTATAATTCAATAAGAGTTTGAAAGAATCGTACATTAACGATTAATAATTATACATATAATGTCGAAATTTATTTAAGAAAAGAATAAGATTTGTACAATTTTCTAATTTCAAATTATCAGCAGAGGAATCTATAATCGAATGTTCTTTTGATGGTTTCAAAGTTCAAGAGTGATTAGGTAAATATATAATATGCATTTTATGAACTATCTATTAATTATTTATTCAATGAATACCATGCACAGCATACATTTGATAATAAAAATGTCATGAATATAAAATAATTTATAATGACCGAATATAAAAGTCACTTAAACTGTTAACCATCGTCTGTGGTGTCTAAGTACCGTATAACGGTTTTTTTTCGCAATAATCTAATTTTCGCTTTATTTGCGAGTATTTTTGAATCGCAAACAATTGAATTCGCATAAAATTTACACCAACTGTGTTCCATATCTTATTTCTCAGATAATATCAAGAATCGCAAACAAAGGAACACGCAAATAAAAAATAGCAGTGTTTTGGGGCAGATTCGCAAAATTTGAGATACGCAAAAAAAAACCCGTTATACGGTACTTTCTTCAGCCAAGGCGAAGAGGGCCTACTCCAACAGTGTGTGTGTATAATCCGATGTCACGTGGCAATTGTTATTGGCCACTAAGTTTCAAGCCTCTTTTATTCACTCAAAACATCAATAATTGGTACATGAGGTCAATTAATATATTACAATGGAAAAAGTAATACGTATGCACATGTATATAAAACAAAAAAGGAACGTACATGTATACATAAAGACAACAGGAAAGGTGTAAATTAGGTCTTCATGCCTGGCTTATGGAGGACATACTCGATCATATGGTTTTGTTATAAACCTGCACAGGTTTCTCAATTATTCATACTTGAAATAAACATTAAGTTTGAAACGTATTTAATTATTGCTTTGAAAAGTACCGGGGATGTAAAAATTTTCTTAAAGCGCATAATGTTTTGCATTCTAAAATAAAATGAAATTCGTCTGTGATTTGGTTTGAACTACAGACTTTACAAACATCTTTGATTTTATTTGGGACTATGCTTTCGTTTAATGCATTGTTACTTCGCCATTTTATATTTAAAAGATCATTTGCTTACCTTTCTGTCTCTACTGGGGGCCCGTGATTCGATGTTCTAAATTAATAAATATTTGTCTTAGTTTAAATAATTTTGCAAGATATTTTTCACCTTATAAATTCTATAGTTAAGTTTTGTCCTATTGATGAATTATCAATTTCACTTAACCATTTTTGCATAAATTGATTACTTAAACGTTTAACAATTGCATCATACCACTATGCTATTGCAACATTCCTTCTACAATCAAACCATAGAACGGAATAGAAGCGAATATGAAATTGGCAGACCGCATCCCAAACTCGTGAATCCAAACAGATTAAAATTACAAACTCTTTTAAAATTAAGAGTATGATGAAATGTGTTATGTGTAAATTTTTAATTTAGTTACAGTGAACTAATAGTCTAATATTTTTTTTTAACAAATTTGTTTTAGTGCATGCGGTAACCACTTAAGTAGTTTTGGATGCAGTATTTGTGGTGCTATTATACATGTATATGTATACGATGTAAGCATTGTAGGCCAACATGTTTGGTGAATCAATATTGGTATACTGAATTGAACTGAAAGTTTTATATGCTGTACAAGTGTGTTTCAATTTTAGTTCTTTACAATGAATCTAGATGTTAACATTAGTATCATTTATTTGATAAAATGATTGACTATATTCAATAATAAAATGCATTTAACGTTTTTAGAACGCACGATTTCTTTAAATTTAGCATAATTACAAGAGCTTGTCCCCGAAAATGAAGATTGTAAACATTGCTTTATTTCAAGTAGGTTAGACATGATGTTGGGCCTCTTCCTCGTTTCAAGCTTCGTTTTTCTTTTAATATACCGTGTTTCGGCCAATCACCGCCTAAGATCTTTGAAATAGCCCTTATTCTACTTCATCAAGTAGACCTATCCCTCGTGGACCTCACAGCAATGATGAAGGCGTGTTGCGGAAATTTTGAATCGTAGATAATGAGGTAGGTCGTTGACACAAGGAAATAAAGTGGTGCTCGGACACTATTTTGGTGTACAGCATTAAGATATTCAAGCACATAACTTATCAACAAGACGACACTTTGTGCATACACAGTCAGGGATTTCTATGTACTCGGAACTAGCCATCTAATACAGTGCTAATCATATTGAAGATCGCTAAGAGGAATCCAAATATAGTGGAATTTTGCGAATGCGATTGTAACTGTTAAAAATTACTTGTAAGGAATAAATTCATACAAGAATAACTATTTTTGAATTGAAATATTTTATTGTTAAGATTGTACAGATAGAGGGATTAGGCACAAGTTCTCAAGGCTTAGAACGCCCTCTCCTATACATAAACTTATTCATTGAAGTTATTAAAACAATACGTCATTACTTGTACATGTGTCTAAAAAAAAAGCAGCTTAGACCTGTGTATATTGAATTTGTTAGCATTTAGTTTATATTTAGAAATAACGTTATTTGAAACTTCCTTGGCGTTACAATTTCGGCCCTTATGAGGAAATTAAGCCCTACGTCTGTATGTTCAAAATGGACAGAAAAAATGTCCTAAACAATTTTTTTCTGACTGAAAAAAAAAAAATTATGAATAAAAGTTTATAATTCTTATGATTTGATTTCTAATATCAGAATGCAAATGAAATATCCGATTAAATAGTTTTGTTTTTGATAATTATTGAGTGGTTAATTTATTCATTTATCTATTTACCAAACTGCAAATATTTTGGATTGCATCTGGTTTGTATTGTTATTACTTTTTATCCAAGGTGACAAGTTCGAAGTCAATGCATAAATCACACCCCTTCCAGTGGCGGATCCAGGAATTTCAGAATCGGGGGGGGGGGGGGGCATCCCGGCGCGGTATAATTCCTTGGGTCTGGGGATTGTTTTGATGCATCTTTACACATACCCCATGTTTTAGTAGTGGCAAATAACTGAGCTCCGTCTTATTTGATATATCGCAGGGAATAATCTGCTCTTGGCACTTCGCCAGATTTCCTGAAAGCCCACGGATCCTAAAACTATAGCTGTTCCCATCATTAAATAGTTTATGAATCCGCTAAAAGTGTACCATACTTTGAAGTTTCCACAATGCAAAAATTATCATCTTTGATTGCTTTCACAAATATACATGCACAGATATGATGCAAGCAACTTATGGAATGCCGCCCCCTTAAAAAAACCCAAACCCCATCTTAGTATCAACAGTTTCAAATATAATGTTTAAACTAGCTTTAGTTTGTCGACCCCTTAAATCACACAAACGCTGAGCTCTTCTAATTTCTACATCCAATTTCTGAATATATTCATGAGATTTTTAAACATGTAAAGGCAAAAATAACGAACACTGATCAATCTCGTAAGTCCCAAATAGAATACAAAAGCAAGAGTTGGGCAAACACACCAGAGGTGGGATCAGGTGCCCAGGAGGAGCAAGCATCCCCCGCCGACCGGCGACACCTGCTGCGAGCCCAGAGTCCCGATCAGGCAAACAGAACAATCTGTAGTAAAATCAGCGTGTTAAAAACGGCTCAACAATGGCTATGAAACACACCAGACAGCATTCTACTTAACGATATAGGTCACACTGGTAAACTAAATTGTTACAACGACCACAGAATTCACGAAATGCTGCCTTTAAACGTGACTGCCGAAATCACCGCAACAACAACTTGTCTGCAAGCAGCTTGCCCCGATTCAAAAACTGACCACACGCAGAACAAGCTCTTTCGTATCGAACAAGCCGAGAGACACACACACCGTATGCAGGAGGTGATGGAATATTGCTATACTGTGGAATCATCATTGTTCGTGGGGGACCAATGTTCGTGGATTTCGTGGGTCACCCTTACCCACGAATTTACGTCCCCACGAACATGTTTTATTTTCCTTTTAATCGTTATAAATATTATGCCGTTTGCATTACTTATCAATTACCCACGAAAGTACGTCCCCTCGAACGAGCAAAAATTTGGTTACCCACGAACATTGGCCCCCACGAATTAAAATGATTCCACAGTATAAACATGGGAGGTCGACGACGGAGAAACTGAAATCGTCCCGTTTGTCAAAAAGTCGAGCAGTTACCTTGCCGTTAACGTCAATGTTCAATAAAACATCCAAGCACGAAGCAGACATGAAAGATTCTGTAGTGTCCCCTACTTCTAGTTCGTTGGGATATATGAATGGAAATCATTATTATTGATAGATAAAACATCGTCAATATATCGAAATGTTGAACTAAAGGCCACCACTAGAGACTTCCTCCCCCCATGCAGAACATATCTCCTTTGTAAACTGTGTCTAG
>CAJDSM010001136.1:546-19891 GCA_903981925.1 Ostrea lurida | reverse complement strand
TCTGATCTATAACTTATCATAATATCACTCCTCTTTACTTCCTTTAAAAGGGAAGCAGATATAAGAAAAAAATCTAATCTAGCTTGTTTCATGGGGTTAGGTTTTCTCCAGGTAAATCTGTTTACATTTGGGTGGAATTTCTCTGTATACATCTACTAAATTGAAAGATGTATTTTTTCTAAAACAACTTCCCTTGCTTTTGGATTATTAACATGTATAATAATTGGAGTAGTCTTTGTTAGTGTCCAGTACCAAATTGAAATCTCCGAATATTTCCGTATATAGACATTCAGTAACAAACCTACAACATTCTTTACACAGGAGTTAGGCCCGTTAAATGATCCGAAACGCCTCGTAACCATACATATTTATGGTTAAGAGGAGTTTCGGATCCAGACGGACTTAACCCCCGTGGTTCTCTATGCACTGATTTTGACAACGGATTAACTAGTACTTCGTTCACCTGTTCAGGACATTGGGCTCACGGAATGTGTGACCGGTCGACAAGGAATGCTTACTCCCTCCTAGGCAAATGGTCTGATCCCACCTCTGGAGTATCCAGGTACCCGTGCTTGTCCAACGCTTATTTAGTATTCTGTTTGGGACTTATGAAATTGATCTTCGCCGTTTCATAAATGATACACATAAAACATACACTGAAACAGACAGGCAGATGGAGACACGTGGTCACAAGATGACCACTGAACACAAAATTATCACCGACTCATTATTTACTGAAGTTAGCCAAATTCCTGAGGAGGAAGGCTAGAAAAAGAGAGGTAGAGCAAACCAAAGGAAGAACACAAGCGACTCAAAGACATTAATGTAAGAGGCCCACAGGCCTTTAAACGGTCACCTGAGTATCATATCCCATACAGGGAGTCTCATATTTGCATTTAAGCCTCAATATGGAGTCTTTTGTCCGCATGTTATCATCTTTCAAAATATGCATACGATAATTCAATTACACAAGAAGAAAAAACGGAAATTTGAATCATACATGTATACAATCTGATTAAATCAGCTCCTTAGATCGCTCACTTAGATCGTGTAGCGATCTAAGTGAGCGGATCTAAGAGGCTGATTTTAATCAGATTGACATGTATATGAATCACTTTAAATATTCATCACCCCAGGGGCCATGGATTTCAAAATTTTGGTAGAGGCCTTTATGCCTTCTATATATATTGAGGTCGCGTCATCTAGCTAATATTAATGTGGGTACAACGTGACCTGTGTGTACACATTGGGGCTTTATATGGACATAGCAATCATCATTTCGTTTTTCTCAAATATATATAGTATGCAATTAAAGAGAAGAATATTTTCAAAGATTTGATACATGTTCATTATATACATGTAGTCATACTAGTTATTGGCCCCATGTATCCTAGGGTATGAAACCCTGACCCAGGGTCCATGAATTTCACAATCTAAGTATAGGGGGCTTCATAGACATCACTATCAAGCATTGAATTTTTCTGAAGTATATATGTAAAAAGAGAAGACGATTTTCTAAGTTAAGATATATGTTTCCTATATATATTAATTGCATTGGCCTCGCCCTAGGAACTGAACCCCTGACCCTGGGGTCATGAATTTCACAATTGAAGTAGTTAGAGGACTTTATGGACATCATAATCATGCATAAAATTTTGCTTTTCTCAAATATATATGGAAGTAGAAAAGATTTTGTAAGATTTCATACATGTTCACTATATGGTCATATTGGCCCCAACCTGAGGCCTGGACCCCATACCCAGAGCTTCGTAACCATGTATTTGGTTTTTCTTAAATATACATGTATATATAGAAGTAGAGAAGAAGATTTTCTAAGATTTAATACATGTACATGTTCACCATATGGTCATATTGGCCCCACCCTATATGACCTGAACCCATGACCCAGAGGCCACGAATTTCACAATTTACGTAGAAGGCTTCACGGACATCATTACCATGTATTTAGTTTTTTCTCAAATTATACATATACATGGCAGAAGAGAAGATTTTAATACATTTTCACTATATGGCCAAATAAATGGTCCCTCCTTAATTAGGACCTGAACCCTCCTGAACCCTTCTCTCAGGGGCCATGAACTTCACATCTTACGTAGAGGCATTTTTGAACATCATAACCATGCATTCAGTTTATCTCCCACTGCTGTGGAAGTATAGAGAAGATTTTAATAGTTATGTTCACTATCATATGACATGGTCATATTGGCCCCGCCCTAGGGGCCTTTGAAACCCTTGACATCAGGGGTCACCGATTTCAAAATTTTGGTAGAGGACTTCATGGACATCATAACAATGCATTTATCTTTTCTCCCACCTATATGGGAACAGGAAAAAAAATGGATTTTTTAAATACGTATTTGGCAACGTCCATGAGGCCCCAAGAGGTAATAAGGTACGGTGTAATAAATTTCACAATTTACATTCCCCTTATCCTAGAGATGTTTGAACAAACCAAAAATGGCAGTTTTCAAGAAAATGTTAAAAAATGTAAAATTGTTAACGGCCGACAACGACGGACGATTGATCCGCGACGACGGACAAAGACCATTGCAATATATAGGTCCCCCGAATATTGGACCAGTTAAGTGAGTGACCCAGGTGATCGGAACATCCGGAAAAGGCCGTCGGAGTGATGTTCCGATTGCCAGGTGACCTTCACTTCAGTTCCCTCGATGGCACTATATAATGGCTTTGTCGATCAAGTACCTTTGTTTAGTCCCATCATGAAATCATTATATACATGTCTGTGTTCCAACCCATGTAACCACACCCCACCCCCATTGTGTCGGGCCGGTAGCCAGTCAGTGGCGGATTGGGGGTGGGGGCGCCCCCCCCCCCTTAAATTGACCGAGTGTAATATTTATAATCTTATTTTTCACTGGAAAAATTAAATTACACACGGCGCCCCCTCTTAATATTGTAAAGATATATATTCAAAAAGCTTCAAAATTTGCGTCATTTTATTGATTGAAAATGACAGAAATATATAGTGAAAATGACTACTTCGGAGACAAATTTCAAGCCCTACAAAATCTCTAAAAACTCTCGAGCTTCCGAATTCCGGGTCCTGGACCCCACCAGGGCTTCGCCCTGGACCCACTGGGGCCTCAAGGCGGCCCCCAGACACCCTGCCTCATATGATGAATTGGCCGCCCCCCCTCCCCCCCCCCCCACAACTACCCCAACTCGAATTTCTGGATCCGCTCCTGCCAGTCCGGTCCTACAAAGTAACAGTTATCATCCCCCACCAGGGCGGATCCAGGATATCTGAGGTTAGTGGGGGTGCAACTTGATGAGGCAGGGGGTCTGGAGGCGCCTTGAGGCCTCTAGTACAGTGGGTCCAGGACAAAGCCCTGACCATAGGCGCTCCCCATGTAATTTTGTAATGATGAAGGTCCTACCCCTCTATACTATAAAATAGAGCGCCTATGGCCCTGACGGATCAAGGAAGCGAAGCCCCTGGAGCCCCTGGATTTTACAAATTTTATATTTCTTTCATTTTTGATGATGTGAAATCAATAAAATTACACAAATTTTAAAGGGATTTTTGAGGAAAATATATATATCCTCCCAATAAAAGTAACAATAAATCAAGAGATTTTGTCGTTTATTTCTCTAAGAATAAAAAAAAATAGTATTTGAAAATTTTAGAGGGGGCGTGTATCAACGCTGTGTCTTACCACCAACAATAAATCCGCGCCTCTGTCGACTCGTAATAGTTCGGTATTTTTCGCCAAAGTGCTAGGAAAAAAAAAAAAATGATTTGATTTTTAATGAATCATTATTTAGATTCATGACAAATATGTTTGATAAAATCCATTGATATTCCTCTGCTGGCAGCAGGGGAAAAAAATCCCTAAACAATATAATTAAATCTGCTTCCGCTCTTGTACCGAAAAAAGGGGAAATTTTGTTGACAAGATTATACCGGCCTTTCTGTGTTAAAAACAGGTAATTTGTGAATAACATCATATATGCTTTGTTAGAAATTGATTGTAGGGTATTTATATAATCATGAATTTGCGTGTCTTCTCGAAATACCCATTGTATATAATGAAACCATTGAAAGAAAGGAAAAACTGACTCAGAGGGGCCTGCAAGGGGGTCTTCGCGAAATTCGTTATGATTCTATCTAACATGTATGAAGCCGATGATTTAAATTTATTATGTATGTATCCGAACACCATTTCTTTACTGTGTTTAAAATTCACAAACAACATTTGCATTGTTCTTAATCGAATAAGTTAACAGGTTAACGAAATTCGCGAAAGTATTTTTCACCGATTATAATTCGCGACAACGATAATCTGAAATTTAAGCCTGCCAATATGATTTCTTGAATGAAAGTATAGGAAATATGCCAATGCTTTGCTATTGCATGAAATACTCGACGTAGTAATATCCTTTGATAATGTAAACATTGAACTATTCCTGTTTTATACGTGAATTGGAGTAATGAAGAGTTTATATAATGCCCCTGCTTGGTCCCCGCTGCCTGTTTACAAAGAAAATTGTTAGATGATTGTATTGATTTGCGGTATCTTTGTCCATAACGTACATTATTGTGTCATATAAAATTTAGATCATTAATTTTTCATGCATGTCAACAATCAGCTAACTGGCAAAATATGTATGTATTTGCATGTTATATTGCACATAAACAGATATATACATAACTGTCATAAAGAAATAAATGCTGACTACCAGCATAAACAAGAGTTATTCTATCAAACAATCATTAAATGGCATACTATGTGCTTAGTGAACTTCCTAGTGCAAACATGGCTATAAATTTAACACTTGATTATGGTGTATCTGCCAAGCCATGTTGATTATACTGACTTTTTAATTTAAATTTTATTTTATGACGATTTACAACTTATATTAATGCTTCTCATTGGCCTAGATTTTGATGTGAAGGGGTCATTAAGATTAACTGACTTATTTGATATGATAAACCATTTTAAAAGACAATTTTAAGTGAATTTAATATTATTTTACATATGTATTTTAGCCAGAAGACAAGAAGGTCGGGTATGAATTGAAGGTAAGTGCTTTACAATTTCTATATCCATTATTTTAGTGCGAAGAAGTTTTTTGGCTGTGTATGTGTGTTAGGGGTGAAACGATACATCGCGATGCAGATGAAAATCGCGATGTACTGGTCTCGATTCGATGTTCGATTTATTTCGGGTCTATTTCGGTTCGATACAGTTCTAAAATTAAATTATAGCACAAATTGTTTTGAAAACACGGTTTCTGACTGGTCAATGCAATTGAAAATTGCCTAGTCAAGTTTGAGTAAACTTTGCTGTGTGAAAATTGACGCAGTCGGGTTGAAAAATGCACCCTAACATATAAATCCTGGGTATGGCATGTTAAAATGTTTTATTTTATGTTAAACCCTTTTATATTGGTCTGAATTTATGTACAGAGAGCAACATACAAAATCTTAGCAGTATAAATAATTTGGTACATGCTATAATATTGTATCGAATCGAGACTAAAGTATTGAATCGAGAAGGTACTGCATCGTTTCACTACTAAATTGTGTGTTCGGATCCTTGTGAACAAGTTAGAAGCAATAGCATTCATCAAACCTTCCACAAATATTGCTCGTGGAGAGAGTATGAACCCTATTGATTTTCAAGGTCAAAGTCAAAACCCAAGGTCACTATTAACTCAAATCTTGTGAACAAGATAGAAGACACAGCATTCATCAGAAAATCATCAAACCTTCCACAAATGTTGCCCATGGAGAGTGGATGAACCATATTTATATTAAAGTTCAAGGGTCAAAGGTCAAGGTCACTTTTGATAATTGCTAAATATCATTGTGAATAAGATATATATATAAAATAAAGAACATTCATCATAGTATCATCAAACCCTATTGATTTTCAAGGCCATGGTCATTATTGACTATAGTTTATAAATCTTGTGTTGTGAGGGAATGCTATGCTTGCAGTGCCTTGTTTTTATCGATATTTTGCATGGATGTTTCTGAAATTTTATGAAATAAAACACATAAAATTGAACCTCTGATCTAGAAATAGCATTATTGGTCCCCTACCGGTTTTTAAAACCGAAGGGGATTATAGCTTTCTTCTTTGTCAAAGGTCAAGGTCGTAATATCACTTAGTAAGAAAATGTTGTAGGCAGGATACAGACCAAATTGTAAGCTCCAGGATCTTACAACTTGGTACATTGGTCACCATAATGAGAGGAAGATGCCTATTGTTTTTCAAGGTCAGAGGTAAAGGTCGTAGTATCAGTTAGTAGGAAAATGTAGGCAGGCTACAGACTGAACTGTAAGCTCCAGGATCTTTAAATGCGAATATGAGGCTCCCTGTATGGAGTATGATACTCGGGTGATCATTAAGGCCTGTGGGCCTCTTCAATGTTAATGATTGAACGTTTTGGAAAAATCACTTCGTTGCAAAATACATTGTAGTTTATTTCATATAACTAACATACATGTAAATATGTATTTACTTGATTTTTTTTTTCACTTGTGATTTTGCAAAAACCTTTCTCGATTTGCACTGCAAATTTTGCTTTTAAGACTGCATCATACCTCTGAACAAGTAGTACAGTAAATGTTTTACTTACAGGGAAATCAGATTGATGGATGTACGGAGGTTGAGAAGCAGGAAAAGTCGTTTCAGATTGCACAGAGAATGCCATCGCAAACCTTCACTGGTGGACAACTACTGTACGGATGATGAAAATCGCCCCAGCTCTCGTCGCTACTCACACACAGCCTTCCCTTTGTTTTCGAACTCTTCTGACGATGAGGTAATTTTATCACACAGCAGTGGCAGAGGAAGTGGGTTGAAGGTCTCCCACTCTGCTCCGTCATGCCGGCTCTTACCCCTGCCTATGGAAGCCACGGGTGGCGATTTCTTCCCCTTCTTCAATCTGCCACTTGATTGCAAGCTGAAAATTTTTTCATACTTGAACCCAATGGAGAAAGGGCAAGGCATGAGTGTATGTAAGGAGTGGTGTCAGGTTCTGCGGACTCCGAGCTTGTGGGGCAGTGTGCTGCTGTGGGATTTTCCACTTACTTGTGTTCCAACCGCGAGGGGAGGGATGCACAATCCTGGTGACTGCTATAGCTGCTATAAGAGAAGAGTGCATGGTTTTGCCGGCTTCCTGATACGAATCAGGCCTCTAGTCAGGAGGTTGGAATTCAAATTTGACATTAGCCAAGAGAAAGATGGATATCTTTCAATGCTGAAGAATCTGATGTACTACATTTCATTGCGAGAGGTGAGGTACATGGTGTTCAACTGGAAAGACACACCATCAAGACCGTTTTGGCTGGACGAGTTCAAACAATGTCGCTGTCAAGATGTGCTATACTCTAATCGCTGCAGAGCTAGAAAATATATTTTCTTCTTTGAAGAACTATCAAAGCATCTCACCAAAATTGAGACATTAATATTGCCTTTTGATTGGTCCTGCATGAGAAATGTTGAAAATCTCACCCAGCTGAAGACTTTACAAACCCTCGTTCTGGAGAAGAGCAGCGTGTTCCAATCGGTCCCACAGTCAAGGTTGGATAAACTCCTCGCAGGGCTCCCAAGTTTGCGTCAACTGATGTTGGAGATTTGGACACCGAGTGGCGTAGGAATGACAAAATATGATCTCAGTTCTGAATCTCTAGAATTCCTTGATATTTCGCAATGTCGGGGGTTCTATCTGAGGTCCCTTAACATGCCACGTCTGAAACGGTTCCGCGTGGCCCGTCACCCATGGAATGGTCCAGTGGTTTTTCCTGCTCGTTTGAATATACCATGTCTGTATGAAATATTGCGTGTGGGATCTCCAATGTTAATGAAAGTAAATGAACACTACTTACACGGAGATTGGAAGAATGCCTGTCACCCACGGTTAGATGAAGTCTTTAAATCCGTCTGCTCGTGTCGCAGACACAAAACGGGCTGGATGATGTGAAGGTGTGTGTTTGTGAGACAAACAGACACAGGGTGAGCAGTATGAAAGACTTTTTAGCTCACCTTAGCCAAAGGCTGAAGTGAGTTTTTCTGATTAAAATTTGTCTGTTGTCTGTCGTTAATTGTCGTAAACTTTTCACATTTTCATCCGCTTCTACAGAACCACTAGGCCAAATTCAACCAAACGTAGTACAAATCATCCATGGGTAAAGGGGATTGAAGATTGTTCAAATGAAGGACCAGCCCCCCCTTCAAAGGGGAGATAATCACGAAAATGCAAAAATAGGGTGGTGTCATTTAAAAATCTTCTCAAGAACCACTTGGCCAGAAAAGCTGAAATTTATATGAAAGCATCCTGATATAGTGGAGATTCAAGTTGTTCAAATCATGACCCCAGGGGTAGGTTGGGGCCACAATAGGGGATCAAAGTTTGATAGGGGAATATATAGGAAAAATCTATAAAAATTTCAGGAACTTCTTGACCAAAAGAAAGGATATTTATCTGAAGGCTTCCGGATATGGATTTGCTCAGATCATGCCCCTGTCATACACCTGTGTTACATGAATTCATTTTCAATTATGCTGTGATCAATTTGTACAAGGTTTGGGCAAAAATTAAAGAAAAATTTTGCAGGAATAAATTAAGATTGAAGAAAATTCTTATAAAATCACCACTGCTGAACAATGGCAGTGCCAAGGTCACTCATGTGAGCGATGTGGCCCTTTGACCTCATTTTTAGTTATCACAATAGTGTTTTGAATGTTAGTCCTAAAACCCCGACTCATTGGTTGTTTTCACATTATTATTTTGCATCCTAGATGTACCCATGTGAATTATGAAAGAGATCAATTTGTATATATTGTGATTCATATTTTAATCTTCTTAGATAACCATGTTTATTGTGTATTTCATTGAGTTTGGTTATGGTATGCATTACCAGTTTATGCATATAAATATTTTGAAAGCATTGTAGATTTTCATTTGCACACAATATTAAATATGCTTGAAATGCATATTAATCAGCAACAAAAAATTGTCATATACATGTATGTACTGTCAATGTGTTTTATTAATTTTGTTGACAGTTTAAACTACTTAAAGATAAAACCTGGTTGATAATAGACCTGTTATGTTGTGAACAGAAATGTGCCATTCGTTTACGATTGTTTACGGTCAGTGTGTGATGGTAATTGCTAGTACGTGTTAAAAGCAAATTTAATGTTATTTATTTTTTACTGTACAACAGTTTTGGTGCAGAGTTCATATGTGTATGAATTAAATTAGTATTTAAAGAAATAAATAAAGAAGTAGAGATATACCTCGGACATAACTGTTATTGAACAGTATTACCTCGTTACATAAGGAAAGATAAGGGTTCATGTTTGAATGTCCATCCTTTGTATGCAAGTTTTTTTTTGGCTAAGAATTGGGAAAATTCCTTGCGAATGAGGTAAATGAAAATGCACAATTTACAGTAAAACACTGTACCTTTGTATATACATTTTGGGCATACTATTGTGTACTAAATTCATGTTGCTTGGATTTAAGTCACAATATTACATATACCACTGCTTACTACATGAGAAAGTAAACTAAAATTTCACAACAAGATTTATATGATGAGGAGCAGATATTTCAAAGTAATATCATTATAGCTGTGTAAATGTTGTCAGGCTATGGTTAAATAATGAAAATCAAAAGTTGCTTTATTCCACCATACCTTATGTAAGAATTGTTAAAAAAAAAATCAAATGCTGTTGTGCTAGATATGGATTTAACGTGAATTTGATATCCGCAGTGTGTGTGATACATGTCATCACAGGATATGATTTAGTGCAATATTAAGTCATTGAATCATGTGTGCAAACTTTTTTAGTTTCATACAAGTCATTTGTGAATTACCAGATTTTAAGATTGAATATATCAGTTCTGATTTTTATTTTACATTCTCATTTGCTTGGAAGGGCCTTAAATGACCTTGACCTTTGTTGATCCACCACATGTGCATGGTCAGAGGTATCAAATAGACATTAGGGTTATTGACAGCTGGCAGAGAGATCAAATATTTCAGATTTACTATTATTCAGTTTTAATGGCAGAACTAATTTGTTATACGGACTGTTAATAATGGCCTTTTGTTATGGTATAAATGGCAATGTTTGTTGATTTTGCACCAGATTTTCTTAGTGATACTGCACAGGTTTTGTCTAGACTTGTATCTTAGGCTGATTAGAAATTATATTTGGAAAATCTTTGAAGGTTTCTATTCTAGAAATATTTATTTAAGTTCATTTCATATACAAGTTATAGTTGTACATCAAACAAAATAAGAAAATGAACAGTTTAATTATTTAGCTACATGCGCAGAAAAGTTTATTTCTTCATAATTCAAATATATCCAAATTCATTGACTGATTTTTTTCACCTTTATTTTAAGAAAGAAAATTAATTCTGCAGCAATGCTGCTGTGTTTTGTCAGTTTGTTGATGAAATGTCAACTGATCTCAATGAATGTTTCAATATTTTCATTGTATAAACGATAGCTTCATAACGTCATTTTCATAAAGTCCAAAACAACTCAGGACTTGTTCAGAACATACCCCTCGAAAATCATCTTGTTTTGTATGATTCCTAGGATGTTTAAAATTTCTTCAGTTGTTTGTTGTTTTTACATTGATTCTGTTGAAGGTTTCAGGGTGATTGATGTGGCCTTATGGCAACCAGTCTGTGCCATACTGAGAAATAGATCATGTAAATCAAAAAGTATTTCTGTCTCAATGCTTTTCTAATGATTATATTGTTAATAAAATTTAAAAAGTTGAGGTAACATGTTCTGTTTTCTGTATGAATGTCACTCTCTTTGAGACTTAATCAGCTTTCAGCAAAATGCCTTAAAGTTTGACGACTATGCTACTGTGTAGCCACTTTGTAGTTGAGACTATTGTGCCAGTGTGTATCATGTTATTTTGGGTCTCATCTGAAACAGGGTTTTGACACAACCAGAGCAAACTAGTGTATAATTATACTCTAGTTTGCTCTGATTGTTTCAAAACCCTATGATCTGAAAGATATGCAATTTGATTTCATTTTGGATTCCTGAAAGGTGCTTAAGCAGCTCCTCCTTATACAAATGACTTGACTGTCGCCATACCAAACAAGTGAAAAAATTATAGAACACTAAATCCAACTCATTTTCTAGTGATTGCAGACTGTCAAACTATGACTGAATCATGGAGAAAATCCTTGATGTTGTGTTTTTGAACTGCATAGGTCACTTGAAAGCCCTGGTTTAGGGTAGTATAACAAGTATCTGTAGTACCCATATATGAAGGATGTAGCCTGGGATCAGATGCCAACTTATAATCCTATATAAAGCGTCTCAAATTCATTGCCAGGAATACACTATCAATCCTCCTTAGTTTAATTACTACAGTCAACCCTCGTTATCTCGGATTTAATGGGACAGAGAAAACTTAAAAAATATCCATAGATTCGAGATATCTAGGGTAAAAATAGGTGGCTGGGACTTGCAGATCACTTCAATATAGCCATGGTGACAGGTGTTCGAGATATCGAAGTTCAACTATAGTGTATCAATCATAAAGGTGAGCAATGGTACTATATATTTCGTTGCTGAGGATTGTACCTGTGAGTTCTTGCATGAGAGCTCTATCAATCAAGCTAAAGGATTAACTGACTAGCCAGAGTTAGTAGAAGAGCCATGCATCTTGACACACAACCACATTGTCCCCCCTCCAAAAATGTGTCCCAACTCTCCAGGAGTGCCTGTGGGGTGAAGTTCTGTGGGCGGGGAGCAACAGCTCTCGCCCACCAAAGAGCTTATCCAGATTCCAACATGGGGTACCATATATATTCCTCTGCTGAGAATTGAACCAAGTACCTATGGCACGATAAACTGCATGCCCAGTGCCCTAGGCTACCAATAGAGATAAAGGGTTAAGTTAGTAGTAGGGAGGCTACTACCATAGTACTGCATTTGTGAAAGGTTCATGTAGCTACTAAATTCAGTGCTGCAACATGGATCCATTGTAATGATTGTGTCTTCTCCCATGTTTGGATGATGCATGTGAGATTTGTTAAAATTCAGTATTACACCAGGCAAGCCTTCCAGGATTATGGACAAAACTGTGCAGCATCACTCATGACCACAACTCTCACCCAAACTGTGTTGCATTTTGTTCAGTGAAACTTGGGACAGCTTATCTCACACTTATAACCATGGAAGGACCGAACTTCAAAGCGAGATATCAACCATGTGCACGAGGAAGATTCTAACTTTGTTAACAGATTTGTTATTTATGAAAAATATACACCATCTCAAATTTATTTAACAAATTATAAATTTCATTTTTGTAAATGCAAGAGAGAATGAACTGCGATGCCTCATGCCAGCATACTTCCTGAAGCATGTTAGCGCCTCACAAAAAGCATAACAGCATGACGCGTTGCAGTTCATTACCTCATGTATTTTCAAACATCAAATTTATTTTTCATATTTACATTCTACTTTCATTTCTGTCGGATCGAATTCCCAGCCGTTGCATTGGACGTACTATATTTAGAAGTCCATGGTTCACCACTACACTGCAGACATGAGGAAATGGTTATCATCATAATATTATGTAAAGATACTGATGGCAAAGAAAATGGAAATCTGTTATACTGTATACCCCAGCAGAAAGTTGCTGCAGTGTATCAAAATTAATTCAATCCTAATACGTGTATTAAAAAAAAGCAAGAAGTTCAAGACAATATTTAACTTCATTTTATTAAATGATCTTAATTTTTAATACATATTGTACCATTTAAATAGGTCAATACATGCAAATGACATGCAGTAGATCAGACACTAAAAAGTTTTTCTTAAAAAACTTCTATAAATAAAATGATTAAATTAACTTAAAATTTCTAACTGTATTCCAATAAAATCACACTTCACAATTCCACTTGGTGAACATTATTCAATTAAAAAAAAATATGTGAGTGACCCAGAATTTTATTCTTCCATATTTACTTTAATACTGGCTATGTTTATGCACATATAACAAACAATAAGACATGTACATCTAATTTGTTTTCAGACATTTAAGAGAAGTTTATGCAATGAATATCGTCACCAGAAAATATCACAAATGTTCTCACACATACTGCATCTAGTATATGGGTAACACAGATCAAACTATGAAGAAGCACAGTTGACATTTGACCTAACTTGTTTTACAGAAAAGAGCTTGCTAAGCCTCCTCATTAAAGATTATTTGGTGATAGAAATCTCCACAAGCTCCACAGATCACTTTTAATTGAGGTTTATCGGAAGCAAGGACACAACCATCATGTAGTTGTTACTGTTACTATAGGAACCACATGTATCCATGGCTACCTAGTAAATGCCCTCAGTTGTTGGATGATCTCTGGGTCGACCTGCTCCATCAAAAGGTCAAACTTTTCTCCCGTCTGCTCCTGACATAACTGTAACTGAGACATAAGGAAATCCTTCAGAGGGACTGTATGCACTGGGTCCTGCTTAGATAACTGAAAGCAAAAGAAACAAGATTCAGTATTTCTTTCTTACAGAAGAAATCATTTCGCTGAAAATTAGATATCAGTCTGCAGCATTCTTTGTCAGTTAGTCAGACATGATTTATTGGGCTGATAAAAGGTAAGTAGAAATCTCAAATTTGAAGCACTCATTACCCAATATTTCCCCAGAGCTACAGATCTGTAGCTAGTTCAAGGGGAGCCATTTGGAAGTATCCATAACAGTTTCCATTCAAAAGACCATTTTGAACATTTTGTGTTGGAAATCGATGAAATGAAAATCATCAGCCACTGATTTTTTTTTCCATGTTGTAAGTGCTAATTAATGCTAAATACTGTTTAATGCCATAATGAGCACATGTAATGATGAGATATTTACTTGATGTTTGCGTTTGTCGTGTGGCACCTCTTCCTCCTCTGCTTCGCTCGCTTGATCCGTTTCACTAATCACGAGGGAACTGCAACATGAAGTCCACGTTACAAATTGTTATCTAAATATAGCTACAGTACCATACAGAGCCTTATTTTCACAACTGTTTAAGAAACTGTGGAATGAGAAATGACTAGTGTTCATTTGCTTTGTCAGTGTTATTGTACATGAATATTAACCAAGCAGAAAACTTACTCTAACTGTAGAAGGGGGTCATCATCCACCGGTATCCTAGTCACATCGTGTAGCACGCCCACACATACTGTCACGATCCCCGCAAACTTCATCTCAACGACACTGTACACAAAATAAAGGGGATAAAACATTAACATCATGTATCCCCCCCCCCCCCCCCCACACACACACACAGAGTCACGATCCCCACAAACTTCATCTCTACAACACCATACACAAAAACAAGGGGGGAAAACATTTACATCGTGTAGCACACCCACACACATCGTCACGATCCCCGCAAACTTCATCTCTACAACACTGTACACAAAATAAAGGGGGGGGGGGGTAAATATTAACATCATGTAGCACCCCCCCCCCCACACACACATCATCACAATTCCCACAAACTTCAACTCTATGACACTATCCACAAAATAAAGGGGGTTGGGAAATGTTAACATTGTGTAGCACACCCACGCACACAAAACAATCCCCACAAACTTCAACTCGTGACACTATCCACAAAATCAAGAGGGCAAAATGTTAATCACAAAATGTTGTATAGACCAAATTCCTCCATGAGTCATACTGTGGTTCCCTCCCACAAAGTTATAGTTAGAATGAGGCTGCTTTCATATTGTAAACTCATTGATTTTCATGAGATATAACTTTCATTGTCACAAGTCCAGACATTACAACCAATTCAAATCATTCACAAGCCTACATGAAACTAAACTACAATCAAGAACAGCAACTCCTCAACCATCTAATGAAGTACCTGTATTCAAAGCATCAGTATTTTTCTAACCCAAAAAGAGTTTTCATATCTATTTCTATGAACTTCAAGGCAGTTTTAGAGATGACTTTTAGATACCCAATCCTAGATTCAATATTGTGTACTTACAGTAGTGTACCAAGGTATCTAAAATTTTGAGAAATTTAGCACTGATCTTTAATGAACCAAAAATACATGTACATGTATTTACTAACCAAAGGTAATTGGTCTACTCTGCTCCCCATAATGGAGGAGTAGAGTGGACGGAAGATCCTTGGCTAACAAAGTTGTATGTATGTGCATAATTATATATAATCGTCCAATACCTCGAGTTCACAGACAATAATGATGCCAAGGCAAGGGCAGATAACTTTCTTCTCTCTGGTTGGGTGATGTAGTCCATATTGTCAAACCAAATGTCTAGTATAGCACCAAATAAAGTGGACACCTGAAACACAAAACCAGTAAAGTATTGTTTGGCATCTAGAGTAATGTAATGAATCTAAAGAGGTATTCCAAAGTATCTGGTTGAGATATGGTACTCACATCTTGGTTGTACTGAAGCGCCATCTGCTGGAGAAGCTTCCATAGGAACTCCTGGTTCTGAAGCACGACTCTTCCAAACAGGGTCAAGTTCATGGACGTCAACATGGACTGGGTCTATTGAACAATAAAAATAAAATAAAAAATGCCAAAGTTTCAAGTAATGGAAGCACTGATTCTACCAAAATAACTGGCTGTATACTGAGTGCAGGAACAATTTTATCCACAGTTATGAATTTAAC
The DNA here is from genome assembly GCA_903981925.1 of Ostrea lurida. Lineage (NCBI taxonomy): Eukaryota > Metazoa > Mollusca > Bivalvia > Ostreida > Ostreidae > Ostrea > Ostrea lurida. Next base: position 4,185 of record CAJDSM010001136.1, on the reverse strand, counting down.
CATTTCCTCATTGATGGGTGAATTTAAAACCGAATGCACATAAATTCCTTCACTACTTTCAAATAGCAAGAAAAAACTTCAGGCATATTCATACTTGGATAAAATAGTTTTCTCAAGGTAATTTTCTGAAGGAATGAAACTAGCTTTACAAATAAAATTCATTCATTCACACAAAATCAGTATGGGATGAAGCTATTCCTTTATGCATGGTATAGAAACAAACAATGTATAATGAACACGAATTTACCTTGTCCTCTAACACTGACTTCACCACAGACATGAGCATGTCAAGAAATATGTCAGGTCCCTCTTTTGGAAATAATTTTAAGGCTAATTCAACAACCTGTAAATTGAACCACCAAATGTTACAATATTAAGCAGTAGGAGAACGTGTAATAACAAAAAAAACAGTTGTAGTTAATGGCAGTCTGGTTAATTCACATAGGCATCACTGTCCAACAAATGCTGTACGAAAAATGCATTTCAAATTCCCATTAACAATCTATTCAACAATTTCTCCATCCATTCCCTACTCATCACCACAAGCCAATCCAATTCACTTACTCCTCATCTCATGAGCGAATTGGACACTTGGCTTTTGAAGATGTTCTCTAATGGACTAATAGAAAAAGGTTTTGGAGATGCATACGCAAAGAAATTTCAAATTCGGCCTTAGTAAAGTCTTGACAACAACATCAAGGTACATGAATCTGTCATAAACAAACCAGGACAGTTTATAGATAGGCCTGTCTTTCTCTGTACTTGTAACATTGGTGCACGTACCCGTAATATTAAAATCTGTCCATCCTCTCGAATGTCTGACATTACGCCGTGTAGTGACGAAGCAAGACTGTTGCAGAAATGCTGGAATAAAAGCGATTGAAACTTGAAACATACATGTCATGTCACTGATCTAGCTTTCTCTCTACAGTATCGAAGTTCATATTGGTACTTACATGCATGAACTGTTTGTGGACAAAGAAGCAGATAGGCCTCTATGACTTTAAACATGTTCTCAGGGTTTCTGTTCCAGAATCTAAAACCAGAAAAACAGTTCACACACACACACTAGTCTTCTAATTGTAAAACAGTTGTTCTGTAATAAAACAAGCACATCAACCCACTATTTAATGATAAATCTAGACGTTACATTTCACAAAACGAAACTGCCAAATTCGACACCTGACTGTGCAATTTAATTCACTGGGCATTTCTTATTTTCTTTCTAAATTTCATGTTTTGATTTTGTTTTAGCTCTATATATTCCAACATGCTCTGTAGTATTCCGACCAAAAAATAAATGTCTCCCCTCGCATGTCAGATTAGAAAAGTTTCATTGCATGTGTACAGTGGACAATCTTACTGATTTGAAAATCATCTGTCACAAATCTGGCATAGTTCTAATGTCATTTTCACAAGTAGGATGTCCTAAAGTTAGAGCGTTATTAGGAAAAACATTTTCCCTGTGAAGGCTGCAGTGATCAATGTACATATTTTAGATGACCTTTATGCAAATAACACACTTGATAATTACAGCAAATAACACACTTGATAATTACAGCAAATAACACACTTGATAATTACAGAAGTCCTATCTCTTACAATTTAAAATTTCTAAAATGTGACACACAATGTAATTCCTTTATAGCATGCCTATGCTTTACATGCAACAAAACCATCTGAGAGTTTTTACAAGTCTGCATCAAGTAAGAAATGAATCTTATATTTTTTCGGGTGATGCAGGTATCACCGAATTTTAGACGGTAAAACTCATCAATGCGCGAAGTGCATTGATGAAAAGTTTACCTTCGAAAATCTCGGTGATAACCTGCATATCACCCGAAAAAATATAAGATTTATTTCTTATCATTTAATTTTATATTACAACAACAAAATAATATTCATCAGACTTTACTTGTTCAGGTACATGATCTAAAAATCACCTTAATTCTTAAAAAGTGTTTTAACCAATGAGAATCGGCGCTAGGTAATCACGTGAAATAAAATTAAATGATAATCAAAATAACGGACTGCTTCAGTCTGACTCCTTACTAAAAACTGAAGTTCCAGGAGATGTTTATTTCATACAACTTACTGTAACATCACAGCTTTACTCCCACAACATTACTGTAACACAAGCTTTACCTCCCACAACTTTAACTGTAACTATACAGCTTTACCTCCCACAATTTACTGTAACATCACAGCTTTACCTCCCACAACTTACTGTAACAATTGCAATGCTTTTACCTCCCACAACTTACTGTAACATCACAGCTTTACCTCCACAACTTACTGTACATCATACAGCTCTTACCTCCCAAACTTACTGTAACATCACAGCTTTACCGGAGAGTCCATCATTTGCAAAGCTAGTCAGCTATACATACACTGTATTATATGACATCTTACAGAAATGGGACAAAGTAATCTATGATAAAGAACAACCACAAGCTTTAGTTATGGTCGAACATTCTCCAAAGTCTACAAACTAATTCTATACTTACTAAGGATGCCAGGTGTTTTATACTGTGAAGGGCTTAAATTTCGTGGGACCAAAATTTCGCAAGTTTTATCATTTGATATATGACAGAAGGTGGTTTAACGTGGAGTAGATGAACTCATACCCCAAATAATTTGAACAACACTTTGCAATTGTTTTATTTTCCGAATCATTGATATAATTGCATATATAGCGAAAATAAAACCAAAAGCAAATATTTCTCCATTTACAGTAACAGACTAACGGTTGGTTTGAGCACGTCTACGTTTACAGTACCCACAGCAAATGTAAACAAAAACAAACCTTTATTGACAGGTGTGTGTCATTAAACTTCTTGAACTCAGGTCACATGATTCACCAACATGGCCAAGGCCTATAAACATTATTTTGGATTTACGAATTTGATTTGAGTGGTCTTTAAACTTACACTAACAGCCCGGGCATGTTGTTCTGTAGATCTGTATAAGGTGGTCATTAGGACTGGGGAATTCTCACGGTCTCTATGCCAAGGTCAAGGCCGTCCTCAGCCAGGTAAACGTGCTGATCCTGCGTCACGTCCGTACTGACCTGAATCACGGGGAGCAGGAAGTCAAACATTGACGTACATGTCGACCTAAAGCCCTGAAAAATAACACTTCCTCTTGATAATTATCTAATTATTTGTTGTTCAAAGGGATATCTATCAAGCAAAATATGACAAAAATGGAAAAACAAATGGGAAATATATGTGCACCATATTTTGCCCAATATGATACACACTATTTTGTACATTTTAAAATGCAGTTCATGTGTATTAAATGGAGCAAAAATTGACCAAGTGGTATTAAATTGTTGACTTTATATACTGAATTCGTACTTATTTTGGATTGAGTCTCTCCCCCTCACATGCCACAGTGGGTATAAGAGTCAGAAAAATCTTGGATTAGTTAATATCAATTTCAATTCAATATTGCTGAGTTCATTTCAAATTATCATAGATATGATGAAATATTGGGGAACCATTCTCCATTTTAGATTATTTAATGCATGTGTAGTTATCATTTATTGCGGATTTTGTGTTCCGGCACAATCAATTATGGAAAATGACAATCGATAATCCAGGATCGAAGGCAAAACTGACTCGAACAATCATAAGG
>CAJDSM010001135.1:6078-18650 GCA_903981925.1 Ostrea lurida | reverse complement strand
GAAAAATTTTCACTTTTGGGCAGTTTTTGCCTCACGCCCAAGGCCCCAGGGATTCAAGAGACCTGAAATTTACAATTTATGTGCCCCTTGTCCCAAAGATGCTTCATACCAAATTTGAAAAGAATTGGACCATTGGTTATCAAGAAGAAGTTAAAAATGTTCAATTGTTAACGGACGACGGACGCCGACGGACGAAAACCAATTGCAATAGGTCACCTGAGTTTACTCCTAAAAAAGGCCTACTTGAACGCTTTACCCTTTCAATGAAGTATCGTGGCCCTTAATATTTGAAGAAACATGAATGTTCCCTTTATCGTGGTTTTGATGTCGAAAACAGGAAAATTTAATGACATCGACAAAAGATGCCGAATAAAGCTCACATGCGCCTTGGACTCGGACGAATTTAAAAGATATATTCGAAAACAAACGTGTAATAGGACTTCAGTCTGTTATATTATACGTTATGTTACCTGAGGATGAATGACAGCCGAAACAAAGAAAACTCCAACAACAAATAAAAGAAACAGTGTAGTGACGGAACAGAATCCGGCTGTGACAGCCTCCACCATAAGTCCAACCAACACCACCATCATCAGCAAGGAATATATTGTCGAGACAACAGCAGCATAGGCCAGCTATAGAAAAAGAGACAATTTATTGTAGATCAAATTACCATATTGCATTGGGGAGGGGGGCAAATTTCTGTATAGCGTTAGTGAGTCATCGAATGTTTTTTCAGAAGGTAAGATAATTACCTGAGTTTCTGATTTAGCAATAAAACATAGTATAACCATTCCCATCACAGGAGCCAGGTTGATGACCATCCCAGCAGACGGTGGAATAGCAGGAAACGCCATGCTTATAGCCCCTAGAATCATCAGGAAAATTGTCCCTGGGGTCAAAATGGAACACACCATTAAAAACATCTGGTACATAATATACAGCATTGAGATATCCTCATTTTTTCGAATGACGTTCTTCCAGTCCATCAGAAGGTCCATTATGTTGGCCATTGTTGATGGAGACCATCTCCTTCGCTGATTGTAGAATTCATAGAAACTTTCTGGGGCATACGTTAGTGCATCGCTGGCAGCTACATACTCCACTTTGTATCCTTGTTGTAGAAGAAGAGTACACAGCCATCGGTCCTCACCTGAAATTAAGATTTTCAGATAAATGTACATAATAGCTTAGACCTTGGCCTGTAACTTGGTTGGAGATGAATATGATACATTCAATTCTTGCCCATTTTCTAAACAGCAATGAAACCTGATAAAATAAAACGCTTTCTTTGTTGGTTTATCGGGTGATGAAGACAGTTAGCATTGCAGAAAAAAAATCATAACCCGTGTAAGCAATGATTGCTACCATAATCACCCGATAAACCAACAAAGATATTTTATTGTTAAAATATTTATATTTTCATGTATTTGTTTTAAACATGTAAACTAGATTTAGGAACTAAAATGTCATATTGTTGACCATTTCATTTCTTTAAACGGAACAGCCTATGCAACCTTCAATCTTGGCAACGATCCATATTTGGTAATGATTACGTGGACAGGTGGTTACTACAAAACCGGATCGAACTAGATTGCAACAAACATGAATTTATCGATTGATGAACGCAATGTCAATGAAAATTATTAAGAAAAATATTTAAGTGAATGTAAATATTGTTTCATCTTCACGTGTTCAATGGTTTTGCCAATGATATCTTTGATTCATTCATCCCATATCTTGATTTCTCAATTTTAATTGAAGCTGATTGGTCAATTACGTCTGCTTTGCAGACTGAAATAGAGCAAGTACTATGTTGTATGCTTGAAGGTCTGCATTGAATAGCCCCTAGTTTACACACTCTTCTTTTGCAGCTCTGTTCCAAAGCAGCTGCAAAAGCAGAACGAGTAAACTGGGCTTTTAGAAATTTGGATGACAGCCATTTCCTCACGAATGTGCCCACATGTGAATCTTGACAAAATATATAATGTGCCTATTCTAAACATTGGGAAGTCCACCATAAATGAGAGTAATGTAGAATATGAATATAAAAGTAAACTTCATTAAGTGTTAGAGATTCATGAAAAGTATCTCGGCGTGAAGTGTATGTTCAAAAATAAAATTCATTTTTTAATCATGCAATTAGTAAGCAAATGAGAAGTTTGTAATTGATTTTCTTAGATAATTTGCTTCAGAGATATTAATTTATTAGTAAGGAAATGTGATTTCATAACCAGTACCTTGATCATACTGGACATAGTGAAGTGGTTCTGTTGGGCAGGTAGTATATCGTGCCATTACGTTGTCGTCCATAAGGGCAGAGCCACGGAAGAGACTAAAACAGCCTGGACTACAAAGCACGCATCCCAACACGTTCTCAGCGGCCTTCTGTAGCCAGTGACTTATGGCATACTCAAATTTCTGGTACCATACCATCGGTCCTATTCAGGGACAAAACAAACATATAATGAAATAATTGCAAATTTCAAGACTTGACGATGACAATTCTTTTCATGCAATGTGTACAGTGTCAACACTTTATAGCTACCTGATCCTATTGGATGAAATTCGTCCACAAGCAGCGCCAACATTTGGATTTTTTCGCATTCTATCCACCAGGAGCTGAACAGCCTTTGGCTGGAAATCACATCACCGTCCAGTGCCAAAAGGAAGGTATTCTCTGCTATTGTTCTTTTTTGCTTTCTCGTTTTTTGGGACATATTCATAAATTTATAGGCCATGAAATAGTACATATACATCACCTGTCAAATAGTTTAAAAACCTAATAGTGATTAAATGTTTTGCAAAACTGTAAAGATCCTTTTTCAACTGATATGGAGGAAATGGTAAAACATTCTTTATATGGAGATTTGAAGAGGGCTTAATAATAATGATCATCAACATCAAATCATTTAGTGGTGTACATTTCGCAATTTCAAGAATTAATTCACTTTTTCTGACAATCATTACTACACAATAAAACTTAAATTGATCGAAATTAGAACAGTTTTAGATGTCAGTAAAATTCTTATTTCACAGAGCTCTATAGAGGGCTTAGCAAGGTTACCTTTTTTCAAACAAAGTAATGTATTTATTAGATCATAACTTCTGAATTTTTCTCAAGTGAGCTTGTCTTAACTTTTTAGCTTTGAAAATATTTTCCTTTCTACTTAATTGTTGAAGTCGATGTTAAGAGCTATGCGTTACATGTACAAACACTATTTCCAATAAAGAGAGCATTTACTTGACTCCATCTCTTTCTATGTCGGATTTTAGTCTTGTCCTTTAAATGAGCGGTCAGGGTATTCCCTCCTCTGAGTTTCCATTCCAGACGCCCTCCATAGGGAGTGTTGGTCCGAATTGGTGGAGGAATCTTGTATTTTCCATATTCAGAGTATATAGATCTTTAAATAGGAAGAAAAACTCTTTATTATGAAATAGTGAAGATTACAAACAGTGACAAATTTCATAAATCCTATATGGAATAAAATTACATGTAAGGGTTAAGCGAACACGGAACTTGGGTTTTCCAAAGGTGGGATTAGATGCCTAAGAAGAGTAAGCTATATAATAATTATATGATCTTGTTTGCCCATACAGTCTGCCATTGGGTCAAATGGCATCTCACATGTTTTATCGGAATTGTTAAGCCGTTCTTTATACACAGATTACTATGTCACCTGATCAGGACAGTGGGTGCACGGCGGGTTTGACCTGTCGACAGGGGATGCCTACTCCCCCTAGTAATCTGATTCCACCTCTGTTGTATCCAGGGGTACGTGTTTGGCCAACTCTTATTTTTGTATTCTGTTTGAGACTTGTGAGATTGATCACCGTTATCTTCACCTTTTCATAGAATGTAACAAATGCTGGCTTTAAAAGAGAGGATGTTTACTCCTCCATGGCACCTGATCCTGCCTTCACCGGAGGTCCGTGTTGCTCGAATGCAACCTTTCCCCTTTGCAAAAGGATGATACGTGCCTGCTTGAGGCAGCATTGATTCCGTCGGTCACCTTCAGATATTAAATCAAAGGCCAAATCGAACCTTATGTCCGAATGTTTGAGAAATGCATGGCGCCAATCAATTTATTGAGTATTGCAGAATATATTAAAAACTACCCGACTCCTCCCAACCAAAAATTATTGAAACTGTTCTATAGTACCTTGCTTGGTTTCGACAAGACGCATTTTTAATGATGATGCAGTAATTACGAATANCTCCTCCCAACCAAAAATTATTGAAACTGTTTTATAGTACCTTCCTTGGTTTGAACAAGACGCATTTTTAATGAAGATGCAGTAACTACGAATGTTGCATTAGTTATGGGACAAATACGCACCTTGATGCAATGTCTATGGATTCAACGAGTTGTTTAACATAGCTGTTGACTTTGTATCTTCCTTGGCTGTCCATCCGCGATTCAAATGCGTCGTCAAAGAAAATATGCGCTGAAAATGTGTGTAATGTTTGAATTTGGCACAGTTAAGTCGAGAGTTAAAATCCCAAACAAAAAATATCAACCACTTTTAGAGTCCTTAGACATTTTGCACAAAATCCCGCCAAATACGTCTTGTTCAACGAGTTTGTGAATAGACGATCTTCTAGGTAAATAATGGATGAGCGCTAGCTGAAGTAAAATAGTATTTTGCACAGATGGAGAATTCCCCTGATCAGCTGAATTACACATTATTCAATCATCTAATTACCAGTATCAAGAAGTAGCATCCGTTTGCATCACAAATTTATATAATTATTTTCGGAATTCACAAGCTTAAAAGTTGCCATCATGTGAAGTCCATCATCTGAAAACTTTCTTACCTTGAAATTCATAGTAATCCGGGTCCTTTATCCCTAATCCACTTTGTAAATTATGCCTTGAACACTGATCGATGTCTTGTCTGCAATTAAAATTCGTATGTAAAAAAAATCATTGGCATTTCTATCGTTTCAAATCTATTGCAACATCTTCTTGATATTTTCTTTGGAGGTACCTAAATATGGACTTGAGTATCTGCACCATTTCCTTCTCTGATTCATGCCACATTGTAGCACACATATAGATCATTGGCGTGTCATCTTTTCTATATGCAGACCACTGATCCTTTCCTTGTGAATTATCATTACTGGCATCGGGAATTGGGACTTCCTCGTTTTCTCTCTTCTTCTTTTAAAATATAAGTGAATTTGCCCATTACTTTTCACACAAGCATGCCATATTTTTATTTGTTTTTAGCGTGAACCATCTGCTGTATTCATCATGAAAATCATAATGTTAATCCACGCCGAGATACGGCGTCGAGTGTTCAGAATGGCAATTTGTTTTTTAATTGAGATTGTAATTAAAATGGCGTGATACGTACATGTTTAGATTGCTTTAATTCTTTATCTATTCGTCTTCGATTTAGAAGCAAAGACTGGTCCAAAAATGCACCGCTATACAACGCACGAACAAATAAGCTGAAAATATTAACAATGGTAAAATGAAGACTGAAGATGATGATAAGCAACCAAAAAATACATCATTGTCGGTGTTTTTTACTTACCGATCTGTTGGGATCAATCGTTCCTCGTTTGGTGACCAGATATGATTAGAAATCAATAGGAAGGAGAGAAATCCCAGAATTCCTGCTAGAAGTGCGGGCCAATAATAGTCCACGTATTCAAACAGAAGAGAAGGATCGGCATTTTCACTTAACCAGTGGGGTAGAGGGAAAATGCAGCTTTCGGTTCCAAAGTTCAGAGTTTTGGAGTATATTCCAAAAAATATACCAAGAACACCCGGTGTAGAAATAATGATTGGCAACGCAAAACAGAGCTTCTGTGCCATAATCTTGCTAGCTATTTTTGCACATTTATAGCAAATAATGTTGGATAAAACATTTACCATTGAAATAATGAATGGAAAAACTGATACGCAATATTTGCCATATTGTCCATCAACGGTAAAGTTTGTGGAATCTGTGAGCGTATATTCGGCTTTGCCTACGGATTGAAAGAAAAATGTTTTGATACAGGCGGCTCCATTTTCACATCTAGCACCAATCAGAAGACTTGGCATTATTATGATTGTCAATATAATCTTCCATAAATTAGTAATGATTCCAATTCTCACCCTCTCCTTTTTCATTCTTTTCTTTAGGTTGGAAAACGAAAACATCGAAGAAGTTTTTGGATTCATAGACTGTGATACAAAATTTTCCCACCATGAAAATGAAACCAAAATTGGTGACAAAATCATCAATGCCATCAGAAGAACAGAATTTTTTGTTTTCGAGCAAAAAACATAATAGCTCCACAAACCTATGGAACCAATCTGACACAGAACTGCGAAAGTATTCACAACACGCGCACCATAAAAGTGATTCGAAGAACTGTCATCCTCTTTCGGCTCTCGCGACGGATAAATGATCTTAAGAATTCCTGGAACCAACGATATACTGAAACAAAGAATACACGCGGTCAGCGGATCGAAACTCGGTAAACACACCAAGGGCAAAAAAACACAAATCCAATAGAATGCAGCGTTTCTAGACAAAACACCTGCAAAAAAAATATTAATATTATCAAAATGAAAATAGGAAACTTTCATAATTTACAGTTTTAATTCAAGTTAAAATGAAATGAACCGTATACCGCCAAGAGAGTACTCCACTGCATAGGCCATGTTTTCCTAAAGAGCAGAATCCAGGTGTACTTGAGTACCGTGAACAGGTATGGTGCTGATATTGCGATTAGAATTCCCCATATCCATCTAATATCGGTGTATATCCAGGATCTGTCGGCGTAGGACAAAGTTCCTCCTAGAGTTTTTAGTCCATTTTCAGTAGACGGAGGGAAAATATTGGACGTCATTGTAAGAAATGTGAATTTCGAAAGCATAGACATCACAAATACGACGATGAATAGAACAAAACAGAAAGTCGTCCTTGTGAAGAGGAAACAGGCGTTCCAACAAGCCAAGACTGAACCGGAAATATTGTCCTCAGAACTCACTTGAAACACATCCCATTTGGCTCTTGATCTACAAAAGGTCAAATGAAAGTTATAGCTTTTGGACAATAATTGTTAGTACATTTTGTGAATACATTTTGCTTACACGCAAATATGTATCAAGAAGCATATATTCGTGTGTAATAAATATTTTCGTATTTTATGAAAAGTTGAAGATGACGAGCAATGGAAAACCCCAAGACCCGGTCCACGAGGTGATCTGGCCTGACTAAGCACTATTCACTGCAAGATCGCAACTAGCTATAAAAGATCCGTGAACAAGAGAATTTCTTGTTAATTTCTTGTTGCAAAAAACTTGTTTGCTGCAAACTTGCGGTACACTTGCTGCAGATCTGCATTAAAGACATCAGTTTAGTAAGGGTGGAAAAACGGCATTGCTAGGAGTTCAATTACTAAATATCCACATAGCAAGACTTGAATTTCTTCGCTTTCAAACTCGAACATATAGATCTATCTCAATCAAAACACATCTAAAACTATAATTAGCATGCAAAGAATTAATTTTTGCTAAAATGTAAAGACATTAAGAACATGCGATATGTCCTTTATTAATTGGTAATTCGCTTACCTTTAGAAATATATCTCATTTTGGAAAATACATAAATTTATACTGTTACGCTTTATTTTGACAAAGTTTTGCGGCATACCCTGACGTATTACCAAAATGAAACTTTTTTCTTATATTTACATTCTACTTTCATTTCTTTGGGAATTCACAGCCATTGAAATTCATATCCTCTAACAAGATATTCGTCTTATATTTCAAGTGAAAATAACAAATAACTTTCTTAGAAATGTTGTTCGCCATATAACCTTTAATTCTAGCTATATAGAATATATGTGCTAGTAGTATCTCAGTATATCTACATATATAATCATAACAGTTGTATTGCGTGATTGCAAAATTATATATACCTAGTGGAACCTTTTTAGAAGTCATAAATCATTATAACAGTTCATAGATACTCAGTATACGTGTATACCTTTAGCTATAGCTATACTCGATAATCGAACAAGAAAGAGAGAAAGTACATGTAGCATGTAAGATGGGTACATGACAAGAAATAGAATGAAAGTTAGTTTTATTTTATCAAGTATTATGTATCCATACGTGCATTGTTTACAACTGTAGTGCGTTCATGAAGAAATGGCTATCATTAAATAATCATTATAAAGAAGACATTGGATATATAAATATCTACTAAGGGAAAACATTGATAGTAGATATATTAAGTACTGATAGACAAGTACAATTGCAGCAAAACAGTAAATATAATTATGAGCGTAAATGTGTATAACTATTTGTATAATTTGCATGACTAACCTGGCTGTAGCACTAACTTTCTCTGATGGATAATGTCTTGGTTCTTTTATACTCTGATATGGAGTTTTTTCGCTTGTTTCGTCCCTATCGTCATCGCCGTCAGATGATTCGCTCTCTCTGGAGCTAGAACAGGAACCTATCGAATCGCATGTATCATCTTCAAATGCAGGGTTTCTATGCCCGCCATTATCTATCTCAGAACTCAGTGAGTTTAGAGATCTCGATATCCCGTTTCCTGCGGTTCGAAACATCGGTCCACTAGGATATGAGTTTAGTTCCATCTGACAAATTGAATCAAGATATCGAATAGTTAAATTTTATAACCCTAATAAAGCGTGAAAAACTTACTTGCTCCTAAGTTATATGTCATAAAATTTTCTTAGCAACGGTAATATTATGCTAGGATACGACGATCAGTCATATGTTTTCCATGAAGGAAAATAAAGAATACCACAGCTAAAAAAAAGTTTAAACCGCGTATGTTGAGTATCTACAATTTAAATGAAGTAGTTAGGCAAAAACAAATTTCAACATTGAAAAATACAGATATTTTTTTTACCGTGCTTCAAAGTTTGTAAGATCCGATGTAACAAAGTCTGAGCAAGTCAAAACTGGTTGTTAAAACTGATAGAAGAGGGGAATACCGGTATGTGGTTGTGTTTTGTGATTAGGACGAAACCACGTGGACTTTGTACTGATTGTACTGTAGCTATCTAATATCTTACTGTACACATTTTCAGCAGTTAAATCCCCCAATCGTCACTATCAATAGTCGTGCTGTTGCTACATTCTTCACGTATATGATAATGTAATCTCCAGAAATCAATGTAAAGGTTATCTACTAGCATTTTACTCAATATGATAAAACAGATAGAAAAAAATCGGTGACTGTTAATTTTTGATTGAACAAAATGAACGATGATACGAAAGCCAGAAGGTTCATTCAAATTTTGGAATTTGTATTTCAACCAATCAAAATGTAAGTATCATTTTAAGATAAAAGGTTAAACATTGTCATGGGTGTAGGAGCCGGGGGTAGGGGTGGGGCATGGGGGCAATTACCATCATAACTTTAACCTCGAACCACTTCGGCGATTTGTTGTACTGCAGCAGTACAATTGCAAATGAGTGGCACGAGACTCGCGTAAATCGCCATCCCAAAATAAATGTTAGCAAAAGTTAAAGTTAAAGCAGGTTGCAACTCTCGCACATATAGAAATTCCCGTGCCACTGTGGTCCAGGGATCACAGAATCACGCTGAAGCGTGCAAAACACAGGATAAATCGACGGTTAGATCGGTGGTACAGGGCTCGTAGCCCATTTGTGACTGAGCAGAGTACAGCCATTTAATATCCTTTGTGTTTTTCTCGTTTGAAAATATTTTTCGCTAGAGGAATATTCGCTCAAGCTAAGAACTATCGAGAGTATCTCGTTTCAGGGGAAGTGTTCCCAACCTGTTAAATACATAATTTACATGTACTTATAGAACTACTGGGGCTTCCTGACTCAGTGTTTATAAAAAGACTTTAAAAAAGTTCATAATCTTTACACGGATCTACAAGATGTACAACAACCTACATGTAGCATGTTACATGAATACATCCACGTGTAAATAATGCACAAATCTTACTGTGGTGAGAAGTAATCACCCCTCCATACATTTTCTTTCCAATTGTTTAAGAACTTTCTCGTCATTTACGATAACAGCGTCTTACTTCTAAAAATCTGTTGTGCCATCCTCCCTGTCAATAGCAAAAACACATCCTCACACTACACTACGTCTAGACGATTTCATGAATAGGCGCAAGATTAATAGGACACCTAGGGTCGATTACGCCTACACCAATGTTAGCTGAAAGGGCGCATAGGACATCTCCATCACCGCGATGTTCAGAGATTGACGCTCTTTTGAAAACCTTCGAGCACCTATTTCACAGAATATCAGGACATTGCGGGGGGGGGGGTAAACTAGTAAATATCAATTTCAGTCCTTTATTTCTTTATTTATGCAATGAAAAAAAGAATGAAATGATGAAATGTCGGTAATTTTAGTGAAGAATTATAGTTTACTAGTTATGTCCCCGAACACGTAGTGTCGGAGACATATTGTTTTTTGTTTCTTCTCAAATTTCCTCTTCTTTAGTGATGAACTTATCGCATGGTTTTGTAAAAGTGCTTCAACACATTCAATTAAACTTTTCTGGACTGATAGGGGGTCATGAGGAGGTGTGCCTCCCACTTTCAAAATATCAAAATGGCCGCCGATTCAAGATGGCGGCCAAATATGTATAAAATCTAATAGGTTGTCGGATTTCAACCAAATTTGATTGTTATGGTAATTTGATGACCCCGAGTTCATTTCCGACATCAAAAAATATTTGAGCCGCCATTTTCATAGTAGCTGCCACCAAAATCAAGGTTGTCGGATTTGAAGCAAATTTATCACTAGGGTAATTTGATGACCCCGAGTTCATTTCGGCACACAAAATATTTTGGGCCGCCATTTTCAAAATGGCCGCCATATATACGGAAATGCATCAAAGTGCTAAAATTTCTACTTTATTTTCGTTCAGTGATTAATTTAGGACACACAAAATCCTAGATCTATTTCTGGATTCCATTTATTTCTCCGTCACCATTTAGATATGCATATGGGGAGGTGTTCAAGGACATTTGTGTTAGCATCCCAACACAGTTAATAGCTCGTTTCTATTATTATTTTTTCTGCCGTAAAATAAATTGTTTCAATACTCATCGAAAGACTTTATAGTTCATCATGTAGGTAACATGAATTCTTTTTTTTTTATATATATAAAACCACTCTCCATTTTTTATGTATAGAATGTATGTAGTCGATATTCATATCATATTGTTACTTCGAAATCGCCTCTATATATTCTCCTTATTCCGAACCTCACTATGTTTTAGGAACATCCAATCTACATAATTCTTACGACCAGCTGAAGAAACTGCAAAATTGCAACGACACGCAATGCATGGCGATGTTGGAATATTTTATACTTATTTACGTATTTAATTGATAGAGTAGAAAAGTGATATCAACATGTTTTGACACAAAAGGAAACCCTTTCTCGTATACAATTATTTCTTGCATACTGTCAAAAATTGAAAAGTATGCCACGTTGTATGCATTTTAAACCATTTTGTTTTATACGGAGTTTTTTTCCAACACTTTTCATGTAATGCATAGTTTATTTTATTTCTCAATATCAAAGGGGTCGGCTTGTATTACGTCGATATCGTTGCAATTTTGCAATTAATACAATCATTTTTGTTAATTCTAAAATTACAACATCACTTGATAGTCACGTGATAATAAACAACAGTCTTGTTGAACATTAACAGAATCCTACTTCGAATCGACATGAACGTCGATTCGACATGAACGTCGATTCACTCTCGGATATTTTTCTTTCAATTGTACACATGTACAAAACAATTAAATGCATGATTGTTTTACGTATGATTTTTACGATATTTTTGAATGGGACGCCTTATTTCAGTTCAGAATTCTATCAATGAATTTAAGATCCCAACTAAGGTCTAAAGGATGAGTATGCGTATTGAGACTTTTGCTTCATAATCCATATTTTTCTATAATATATTTATTTTTTTTAGAAAAGGAAAGGAAAATCGCTGAATCACGAAGAGAACCAATTGATTTCAGCACTAAGACTCCAGCTGGACGTAGTTCTGGTAAGTTTGCACAAGTTTGTTACTGGCGGCGTGCCACTGTGACGCAAGACTCGCACCACAGCGGCTAACATCGAACCACTTCGGCGATTTGTTGTACTGCAGCAGTACAATTCCAATTGAGTGGCACGAGCACTCGCGTAAATCGCCATCCCAAAATAAATGTTAGCAAAAAGTTAAAGTAAAGCAGTTGCAACTTCCGCACATATAGAAATTCCCGTGCCACTGTGGTCCAGGGATCACAGAATCACGCTGAAGACGTGCAAAACACAGATAAATCGACGGTAGATCGGTTTGACAGGGCTCGTAGCCCATTGTGACTGATGCAGAGTACAGCCATTTAATATCCTTTGTGTTTTTTCGTTTGAAAATATTTTTCGCTAGAGAGGAATATTCGCTCAAACTAAGACTATCGAGAGTATCTCGTTTCAGGGGAAGTGTTCCGCACCTATGCTTAAATACATAATTACATGTATTTATAGAACAACTAGAGCTTCCTGTCTCAGTGTTTATAAAAAAAAA
>CAJDSM010001134.1:0-15517 GCA_903981925.1 Ostrea lurida | reverse complement strand
GCCCTTCTAATCGTATATACTCGCCTATAGTCGGATTTTGGGAGTGAAATTTTGGTCCAAAAGTCTATGTCCGACTTATAGGCGAGTCCTAGGAGATCAGTAGTTTTGTAGTCGGCGAAATGTACCAATTTTTAAACAACTCCGATGATTATCACGATCTCATCCGACACATTAGTCTGGACTTAAAAATATAAAAAAAATATTATTTAACACACAGTTAAATAATAAAAGAATTGACATGATATTGATTTTTGGAGAAAGAATAATTATAATACCGGCATCATTTCTCAATATTTTTTTTTAAATAGGAGCAAAATCAGTGAACTTTGATTTGTAATTGTCACCCGATATAAGCAAAAAGTTGTACCGGACTTATAGGCTGGTCAAGACAAAATCCTTCAAAATGATCTCAAAAAACACATCCGACTTATAGGCGAACCGACTTATGCGAGTAAATACGGTAGACACCGGACCCTGTTCATCGACGTCGTACTTGTTATATCAATCTACTTTAACGTAACTTTCAGACTAGTCTAAATTTTTTCATACGTCATCAGATGATGTAACTTGGGAAGTCACGTAAGAGCATCACTAAAGAGACATAATTTGTCAATGCGCATCTGGTGCATAAAAATTGGTACCGTATAATGATTGTATTTATTGATTTTTTTTTCGTCCCGTTGAGAATTTCACTCATATTGAGACGTTACCATTGCCGTTGAAGGCTGCAATATTAAGACCTATGCTTAGCATTTACGGATTTTAGCAGCGACGGATCTTTAGCGTGTCACACCTGTTGGACACGGGACCTCTGTTTTTAGGGTCATATCCGAAAGACCCGTGATTCTTACTTCTAAATGCCGAGCTCTTGGCGAAGGAGCAATCACTCCTATTTTTAAATCTTAGGTTTAACGCGCGGGTTCGAGCACGGGACTCGAACACACTACCTGCCGATCACGAGACAAAAACTCTACCACTGCCACTGCGACCGGTGGAAAGCATGTTAGAATTTTACTAACAACTAAAAACACTATCTCAGGTCAAACCCTGGATACGTACCTAAGTAAACAAAATTCACGCCCGACTATTTGTTTATTACGAAAGGTTTGCTGACAAGCTTTGCGTCATGATTGATTTTTTTCGAGACAATAATATGTACGGGTACTTCCCTTTAAAACAAGTGCGTCGTGCTACCTTTACTGACTATTATTTTCCACTAGGATCTATCCCTACTGTAGTATAAATATACAATGTTATTCTGTATCTATGCAAAGGCATTCCACGTAAAGGAGAACATTCACTTTGCTGTAGTATTTTATTTATAAATTTCTTCAAATCTCCGCTCTGGTAAATTTGTAACACATGATAACGAGCCGATTTACTTTGATCTAACGGGAACGTTCTTTATATGTCATGGATATTTTATTTTGCCTACTACGCCAAAAACTGTTTTGATATTGTATATCAATCTTAATAGGGATTCTTTCATTGTCTTCACATACCGCTTTGGTGAGACAGAAGTGTTCCGCTTGTTATTTCCGAATGGTGCGTAAGTGTTCAATTGTTTCTTCCATAGGTTTTCTCTAAATCGACGATAAATGTCATCTTTGTAAAGCTTTCCATCCCTATTATAGAAAATCACTTATATTGTGAGAGTCCGTGCAAAAATGAATACTACCAGGTCGTCAGTTTTCCTTCTAATAACTGACAAATTTAACACATGCCTCTGATATAAAGTAGCACAGGTTTTCCCCACATATACGATTTTATTGCATTTTTAGCAGAACACTCCATAAACTACGTTACTGGATACAATTAATGTAATTTTTAATATGATATTTGTGTCTTTTACAATCTTTCGAATTGGTTAGTTTTTATGACATATTGACATAAAATGCACTTTTTAGCACCACATGGCTCGCCTTTTCTGTAGTTTAGGAGATTTGATCAGTCGAGTTTATCTACTTTGATGAGTTCCTTTTCTATATAATTATCAAATAACCGCGTTTTCTTTAGTTATTTTTTTTTTTTCGTTGAATCTGATAGTTTTCTGTTGTTTCTTCTCTGTTCCATCTTACGTAGTACGCAGGAGTAAGCAAGCTTTAATCATGGATTGACTCTTTAACTGTTTTCTTATTACTTTTCTATAGTCTTTTCTCACTAGCTTGTAGGGTTTACAATCAGCATGTTATCCAGTAGGCAACTTTAAAGAATATCTGCTCATCAAATTTAAATCAATAACTTTTGTCAAACTCAATTTCAGTGAACAAAGATCAAAACAGTGGACAGCAAATGCATTTGGAATCTTTAGGAAGTAAGGTTGCCAAAACATCATTGAACTCTGATCGTACAAATCCAAAAGCCGATGCTGAGATACCGGCCACAACTGTTCGAGGAGCAATAAACGATGTACAAGATAGAGCTGAAAAACACAAAAATGAACTTGATTCACCATCTCAAAAAATGGCGACTGCAACTCTACAACACGCTACTCTACCTAATGTCAGTGAAAAACCAGTAAAGACAATAAGTTTACTGGACTTTGCTGGTCAACGTGCTTATTACGCCTGTCATCACATTTTCTTGAGTCCTAGGACTTTGTACATGCTAGTGACGGATATGTCATTGAAATTGAAAGAAAAACCAACTAACGCTGTTCAAACGGAAGATGAACAGGAAGATGAACAGGAAGATGAACAAGCAAAGGATCTGATGTATAGTACCTGGACTTACCACGGTATGAAACTTATATTATCAATGAGTGAGAATTCATTTTCATTTCATATTCAGATAGATTACCGTTATGAGATAGATACATTTTAATGGTAAACGTTATAAGTTTGATCAATCTTATCATCTTGAATACAGAAATATATTAAACAATTCTTAATGAAAAATTAACGCACATAGCTAAATCAAGGGTTGGCATTGAAAAACATGAAGGATACGTTTGTTTATTAGGGCTTTCCACCTTTCTGTGGGGAGTCTTATTGTTATGTTTATAAGGGCTTTCCACCTTTCTGTTGTTACGGAGTCTTAGTACTATTCTTTAACTGTCAATGCGATGGCGATGAAACCTTTATTGGATTGACTAGGGACGTTTAGCGGTGATAAGTAGGGTCATGACGAAAAAGATTCAATGGCCCCTTAAAGAGTTATTGCCCCTTGAATTTTACAATTTCCATGTAAAATGGAGAAAAATAATTAAGAACCATTTGTTGTAAAGGCACGGGACCAATGCAATGTGATCAGTGACGATTTTGCCTTGAAAATTAGGTTAAGCTCAAAGGTCAAGGTCATATAGAAATCAAAAATATGCATTTTATACCTGCAGGGGATACCATTAAACATTATATGCTCAAGTATTCTTATCTTTATAGGTCTCAGTATGATTAATTACAATTCTGAACTTTGACATTTGTTAGAAATACAAGGATTCGCATCAAAAATGTTGTTAGTGCTACTCCTACTAAACTAAAAGTCAAAGAGACATGAAACCTTCGATGATTTAGTCACTGTAAAATACTCCTGCAGTAAGAAATTAACGGAAGGTATCCGAGTGCCCTCGACCATAGTTATGTCCCCTCAAAGTCTACAACATCATTATTTCAGCCTATAGCTTTGGCATTAATCAAGATAGAAACTTGGGATCACTTACATTAAGACCCTTGTACTTTGACCTTCAAATAAAGGTCAAGGTCATGCTGGGTTTGTTTTTATTTCCAAGGTCTTTAAGAATATTTTTAAGGACAATAAATATTATTTGACGCCAAAATGAACCCATTTTGACATATCTACCTCCCATTGTGATGTTTTAAAATATTTAGAATTAATTTTCTTTGATATTATTAAAGATAATCAATGAGATTATCAATTTTTAATCTTAAATCATTGATCTTTAAGGTTTTGGTCAAAGTCAAAGGTCAGTCATATTAAAAAAAACATTTTGAAGATTCTGACAGAAATGTTCGTGCTTTTTACACAGTACTGCATTCTCATCCATATAATTTTCTGAAATCTTTTAAAATCTTTTTTTTTTATTCTTTTTTTTCAAAAACCATATTTGGTGGAAGGCCCTCTAAGTGTTTGCAAACAATAAGGATCACTGGTTATTAGGGCTATTCACCTTTCTGTGGAAAGTCCTATTTGCTATTGTTCTGTTTATCATTATTATCATATTCCTGCCGTCAAAATGCTTTTTTTAAAGACTTAATGATAAGCACTATACTTCATCAAATAGTACTTCCCAAGAATCGATCAAATATTACCCAACGTCATTGACCTTTGACCCTTGAGTTATTGGCTCCTTGTTAGTACTACTCCTTTTTAACTGTCAATGCGATGACGATGAAACCTTTATAGGATTATAGAACTTTGACCTTCGTTAAAGATACGATTCGCATCAGAAATATTGTTAGTGCTACTCCAACTAAACCAAAAGTCAAACAGACAAGGAGCCTTCGATGAAGTAGTCACTGTAAAATACCCTTTCAGTGAGAAATTGACGGAAGGGATCCCAGTGCAAACAATAGTTATGCCCCTGAAATTTTTTTAGGACAATGAATATTACTTTACCCCAAAATGGACCTTTACACCCATTTTGACATATTTACATGTACCTTCCTATTGTGATGATTTATAATAGTTAAAGTTCATTTTCTTTGATAATATTAAAGATAATTAATCGGATTATCAGCTTTCAATCTTAAATTATTGACCTTTATTTTATGTCAAGGTCAAGGTCATCCATATCTAAAAAAAAAAACATTTTGAAGATTCTGAGACTGGGATTTTGAGGGTAAATACTCAGAAATGTTTCGTGTTCTTTACACAATGCTGAATTCTTATTCATATAAAATGGCGAAGGAACAAAGTATTAAACGTAATCCTAGTCCCAAAAAACACGTACGAAATCGAGTGTTGGGCAACACGGACCTTCGACAAAAGCGAAGGCAGGATCAGGTGCCATGGAGGAGTAAGCATCCTCTGCTGACCGGTCACACCCGCCGTGAACCTTTAGTCGAAATAAAGTAAGCGGGTTACCCGTCGTCAAGTTTAATAGTAGAGGAATGACAGTCTACAAAGGGAATGAAAAATCAGTCAAATATGACTTAGTGATACTTTGTGAATAGCAACAAGTGTCATTAGCGGACTGTAAGATTTAGAGAAAAGTGTGGAGAGACATACACATTATATGCAGGTGATAATGGAAAATTGCTACATAAATGCATGCGTTTATCTTGTTTAACGTTTATAGGGTATATCGCTTACTCAATTTGTCATGTTTTCTGTTATCATGTTTACCGTTTATCCTATCCTGTGGTACCTGTATCCTATCCTATTGTGGGTGTATACAAATAAGCGAAGTTAACATCGTGTTAAACGTAATCATAATCCAAAAAAATTATACAAAATCGAGTGTAGGACAACACGGACCTCCGACAAAAGCGAAGAAGTTACATAGAAAGGGAAAGTTGGTGATTGCAAAGTTAAAGTTATCACGTTTATCATATAATGTAGTCGTCAGTCTGTCCCATCCTATGTGCTTGTATTGAATTCAAGAATAAAGTTGCGATTATTCTACTTTGAATTATTTTTAAAGAATGGCAATACGCATTCAGAAAAACACAGTGTGGTGATTCGGAAAGTCAGATCACACTCTATGATTTTTACAGTATCAAGACTCGAATCATTGACGTGTATATGATAAATCCATTAAATCGAGGTTAAAAATATGAATGAACAACACGATTATTTAGATTGTCTGCTGACTAACAAAATATTTTCAGTGTACTTTCATATATTTTCCAGTCTACAATGAAAAATATATTTTGCAGATTACATCAAGCACTGGTTGGGTTCAATACACACCTACTCTTCAAAAACTGCTCCAGTCATTTTGGTTCTATCACATTCAGAAGGAAAAGAGAAGAAGGTTAGTTGTTTATTGCTTTTTATCACTCCCCATTTGTGGGGTTACTGTAAGACGGAATGTTACGCGCCTTATTTTTTTAGCGAATTTAAGCAACTGACAAACGATTGCACTAGATTTAATTGCTCGCTAAAACGTTTTCATTGACGTTAAGTCAATAAACAAGTTGTATCGTTGCTCTAAAATATGTTTGCGCCAAAGGGTGTTTAATGCTGAAAGTGCTAAAATATGTTTGCGCCAAAATTTCTCGTTTCACAATATTGATGGAGTAGCCAATTCAGAAACACAACCTGTCATTGGATTAAAAGCTTCCTGTAGCGTTCCATGACATTAGATTAGGATTTCTCCATTTACCTGATATAGATGGAGGGATCACATATTAAATTGCGTCATTTACCGTAGAATTACCAACCCGTAGGTAAAACGTGCATTCTGTTGAATGCTATCAACCGCTTAAAACCGCTGTGATTCCATTGTCTTGACCAGGTAAGTGGAGTAATATGTAGTCAAAACTGATGTATAAAGAACGGCTTGATATTCACTATGAAACACTCCGGCAGCATTTTACACATTGACAGGTCACATAGGCAAAATCGTTGCATAGGCCATACAATTTACAAACTTACGAAAAACTCAGTATGCAATGCATTTTTAAATAGAGGGAGATAGGCTACTGACAAAAACCAAGGATATAAAGTATTAATAATCTCATCTCGCGAGTTTCATGATAATTATAATGATCTAGTTTGACAATATAACCTGTCATTGGGTCAGATGTTGTCTGATGTGCTTCATACTAATTATTAGGTCATTATTTATTTATTGATTTCGACTGCGGATTATTCTGTTTACATGATCGAGTTACCTTATATTATCTTCCCACTGGTAGGTACAGGGGTCCGTATTTCCCCATCTTTATACCCGCACTTTTTAAAGAAAGTTCGAGTATATTGTTTTTACTCATTTCCGTCTGTCCTCCCAGGTGTTGTCATTTGAACTACGTCTACATCTATCCAAATGATATTCTAGGAGATGAAACGTAATGCCCTGCAGCTGTGCAATACGGTTTCGGATTTTTAATTGGCCCCAGGGGTCAAATAAAGGCGTAATGTATGATAAAGTCTGTCACTTGAACTGTAATTTTTCAAGGAGGCACAAATTATTCTAGGAGCTGAAAACAAATGTCCTGCACATGCACAATAAAGTTTCGAAATTTCCAGTTGGTCTCAGGGATCAACTAGGGGACGAAGAACGATGCTTCCTAACATGCCCATCTACAATTTCTAAAATAGTCACATGATATTCTGGGAGCTGAGAGACAATATCCGTTAGATAGGCAATACAATTTTGGATTTGTCAAATTGGCCCCGGGGGTCAAATAGGGGTCGAAAAACGACGTTTTCTATTACAAAGCTTGTCTTTTTAACTCCATCTACAATTTCTCAAGCCGTCACATTATGCTTTGGGATCTGAAAAGGACTGTCCTATACATGCACAATAGGGTTTCAGAATTTTCAAATTGGCCGCAGGGGTCAAATAGGGGCCATAAAACGACGTTCTCTATTATAAGGCTTGTCACTTAAACTCCATCTACAATTTCTTGAGTGTTCACATGATATTCTAGGAGGTGAGAAGCAATGTCCTATAGATGTGCAATAAAATTACACCCGTGTCCACACATATTCACAATCCAACAAACAATGAATGTGCTGCATCCGTCTGCTCCCAGGTTCCCTAAATATGTTGCAGTTTCGAATCCTACAAAAAGACATATTATTAATGCACAATGATCACCTTCATACATTTAAAACACAGTAAACAACATTAAAACCATCAAAATTCCCATATTATTATACCCGCACTTTCTAAAGAAAGTTCGAGTATATTGTTTTTACTTTTTCCGTCCGTCCGTCCGTCCGTCCGTCCGTCCGTCCCGTTGTTGTCACTCGAACTACGTCTACATCTATTGTGCTATCCAAATGATATTCTAGGAGATGAAAGGTAATGTCCTGCAGATGTGCAATAAGGTTTCGGAATTTTCTAATTGGCCCAGGGGTCAAATAAATGCCTAAAGTATCAAAAAGCTGTCACTTGAACTCCTTCTGCAATTTTTCAAGGAGTCAAAAAATATTCTAGGAGCTGAAAAGGAATGTCCTGCAGATGCGCAATAAGGTTTCGGAATTTCCAAATTGGCCCCAGGGGTCAACTAGGGGGTCGAAGTACGACGCTTTCTAACATACCATCTACAATTTCTAAAATGATCACAAGACATTTGGGAGCTGAGAGGCAATATCATTACATACCCAATAAAGTTTCAGAATTGTCAAATTGGCCCCAGGGTCAAATAGGGGTCGAAAAACGACGTTTTCTATCATAAAGCTTGTCACTTGAACTCCACTACAATTTCTCAAGCGGTCACATCATGCTTTGGGATCTGAAAAGGAATGTTCTATAGATGCGCAATAAGGTTTCGGAATTTTCAAATTGGCCCAGGGCAAATAGGGGCCAAAAACGACGTTTCTCTATCATAAGCTTGTCACTTGAACTCCATCTACAATTTCTCGAATGGTCACAATATTCTAGGAGGTGAAGGCAATGTCCTATAGATGTGCAATAAGTTTCAAATTTTCATTTTCAATCTGGTTACCAAAAGGGGGAGGGGGGGGGGAGGGGGGTTAAAATGACTTTTTTCTGTAATAAACCAAATAACCCCCAGGGTTCCAGAACTTAACATTTTCTACCACACAAGGTTTCAGTTCAGGGTTTGACCCTGAAATGGGTCAGGTCACGGTCAAGGTCACAGGTCAGGTCACATATCTTACAAGGTTTCAGGTTTGACCAAGTGATTTAAATCAAAAGTCAAATCACACTTTCTCTCCATAGTTGACCTTGATGTGGGTCAAGGTCACAGGTAAGGTCACACATCATGTGAAGTTTCAGGGTTGACCTTGAAAATTATCATGATCAAAAGTCAAGGTCACACTTCCCTTCAAGGTTCTGTGGCTGACCTTGAAAAATGGTCAAGGTCACAGTCAAGGTCAAACATTTTACAAGATTTCAGGGTTGACCTTGAAAATGATTGAGATCAAAATCAAGGTCACACTTTCTCTCCAATGTTTCCTGAGACTGACCTTGAAAGTGGGTCAAGGTCACAGGTGAAGATCACATTCTCACAAGATTAAGGTGACCTTGAAATATGGGTCAAGAGTCAAGGTCACACTTTCTCTCCCATAGGTTTTCTGGGTGACCTGACATTGGGTCAAGGTCACACATCAAGGGGTGAGTCCCTAAAAGAATAAAGCGTGTACTGCATGTCTGCCCAACAACATACAGACAGGTATCCAATATGTCTGTAGTGTAGCTGTAATTTTTAAACAATTAGACTTACCTGATCAACTACTAACTCTGAAACTTTTTACTTTCGGCGCACCAGAACTGTCTTCAAATGTGCACAATATCATATAATCCAAGTGAATTCATCGAAATTACACCCGTGTCCACACATATTCACAATCCAACAAACAAGAATGTGCTGCATCCGTCTGCTCCAGGTTCCCTAAATATGTTGCAGTTTCGAATCCTACAAAAAGACATATTATTAATGCACAATGATCACCTTCATACATTTAAACACCAGTAAACAACATTAAAACCATCAAAATTCCCATATTATTATACCCGCACTTTCTAAAGAAAGTTCGAGTAATTGTTTTTACTTTTTCCGTCCGTCCGTCCGTCTCGTCCGTCCGTCCGTCCCTTTTGTCACTCGAACTACGTCTACATCTATTGGCTATCCAAATGATATTCTAGGAGATGAAAAGTAATGTCCTGCAGATGTGCAATAAGGTTTCGGATTTCTAATTGGCCCCAGGGGTCAAATAAATGCCTAAAGTATCAAAAAGCTGTCACTTGAACTCCTTCTGCAATTTTTCAAGGAGTCAAAAAATATTCTAGGAGCTGAAAAGGAATGTCCTGCAGATGCGCAATAAGGTTTCGGAATTTCCAAATTGGCCCCAGGGGTCAACTAGGGGGTCGAAGTACGACGCTTTCTAACATACCAACTACAATTTCTAAAATGATCACAAGACATTCTGGGAGCTGAGAGGCAATATCCATTACATACCCAATAAAGTTTCAGAATTGTCAAATTGGCCCCAGGGGTCAAATAGGTGCGAAAAACGACGTTTTCTATCATAAAGCTTGTCACTTGAACTCCACAAATTTCTCAAGCGGTCACATCATGCTTTGGGATCTGAAAAGGAATGTTCTATAGGTGCGCAATAAGGTTTCGGAATTTTCAAATTGGCCCCAGGGCAAATAGGGGCCATAAAACGACGTTCTCTATCATAAGCTTGTCACTTGAACTCCATCTACAATTTCTCGAATGGTCACATAATATTCTAGGAGGTGAGAGCAATGTCCTATAGATGTGCAATAAGTTCAAATTTTCATTTTCAATCTGGTTACCAAAAGGGGGGGGGGGGGGGGAGGGGGGGTGGTTAAAATGACTTTTTTTCTGTAATAAACCAAATACCCCCAGGGTTCCAGAACTTAACATTTTCTCCACACAAGGTTTCAGTTCAGGGTTTGACCCTGAAATGGGTAGCACAGGTCAAGGTCACAGGTCAAGGTCACATATCTTACAAGGTTTCAGGTTTGACCAAGTGATTTAAATCAAAAGTCAAATCACACTTTCTCTCCATAGTTGACCTTGATGTGGGTCAAGGTCACAGGTCAAGGTCACACATCATGTGAAGTTTCAGGGTTGACCTTGAAAATTATCATGATCAAAAGTCAAGGTCACACTTCCCTTCAAGGTTCCTGTGGCTGACCTTGAAAAATGGGTCAGGTCACAGTCAAGGTCAAACATTTACAAGATTTCAGGGTTGACCTTGAAAATGATTGAGATCAAAATCAAGTCACACTTTCTCTCCAATGTTTCCTGAGACTGACCTTGAAAGTGGGTCAAGGTCACAGTGAAGATCACATTTCTCACAAGATTAAGGTTGACCTTAATATGGGTCAAGAGTCAAGGTCACACTTTCTCTCCCATAGGTTTTCTGGGGTGACCTTGACATTTGTCAAGGTCACACATCAAGGGTGAGTCCCTAAAAGAATAAAGCGTGACTGCATGTCTGCCCAACAACATACAGACAGGTATCCAATATGTCTGTAGATGTAGCTGTAATTTTAAACAATTAGACTACCTGATCAACTAACTCTGAAACTTTTACTTTCGGGCCCGAACTGTCTTCAAATGTGCACAATATCATAAATCCAAGTGAATTCATCGAAATTACACCCGTGTCCACACATATTCACAATCCAACAAACAATGAAATGTGCTGCATCCGTCTGCTCCCAGGTTCCCTAAATATGTTGCAGTTTCGAATCCTACAAAAAGACATATTATTAATGCACAATGATCACCTTCAACATTTAAACACCAGTAAACAACATTAAAACCATCAAAATTCCCATATTATTGATAAAGCGCCCACTGCACCCTGAAATGGATCAAGGTCAAAGGTCAAAGTCACATATCTTATAAGGTTTCAGGTTTTACCAAGTGATTTAAATCAAAAGTCAAAGTCACACTTTCTCTCCAATGTTTCCTGAGACTGACCTTGAAAGTGGGTCAAGGTCACATGTGAAGATTTCTCACAAGATTAAGGGGTTAAATTTGAAATATGGATCAAGGCCAAGAGTCAAGGTCACACTTTCCTTTCAAGGTTTCCTGTGGCTGACCTTGAAAAATGGGTCAAGGTCACAGGTCAAGATTACACATTTTACAAGATTTCAGGGTTGACCTTGAAAATGATTGAGATCAAAAATCAAGGTCACACTTTCTCTCCAATGTTTCCTGAGACTGACCTTGAAAGTGGGTCAAGGTCACATGTGAAGATTTCTCACAAGATTAAGGGGTTGACTTTGAAATATGGATCAAGGCCAAGAGTCAAGGTCACACTTTCTCTCCCAAAAGGTTTTCTGGAGTGACCATGACATTGGGTCAAGGTCACACATCAAGGGGTGAGTCCCTAAAAGAATAAAGCATATACTGCATGTCTGCCCAACAACATACAGACAGGTATCCAATATGTCTGTAGTGTAGCTGTAATTTTTAAACAATTAGACTTACCTGATCAACTGAACTCTGAAACTTTTACTTTCGGCCGCCCAACACTGTCTTCAAGTGTGTACAGTATCATAAATCCAAGTGAATTCATCGAATTAACACCCGTGTCCACACATATTCACAATCCAACAAACAATGAAATGTGCTGCATCCGTCTGCTCCCAGGTTCCCTAAATATGTTGCAGTTTCGAATCCTACAAAAAGACATATTATTAATGCACAATGATCACCTTCATACATTTAAACACCAGTAAACAACATTAAAACCATCAAAATTCTAATATTCACTGTTTGGTGCGTTTTGCATCATTACCTGTTAACTTTAGTTTCGTATTTCTTTTTTTTTGGGGGGGGGGGTATAGTGTGCCAGAGAGGAAGAGGTCAGAAGTCAAGTAAAAACTAGAAAAGGTGAAAAGATACGCGAGTATGCAACTGCGTATACGTTAACAGGATTGCTACAGAGAGAGAGAGAGAGAGAGAGAGAGAGAGAGAGAGAGAGAGAGAGAGAGAGAGAGAGAGAGAGAGAGAGAGAGATTTACTTGCCTAAACATCTGATCCTTCACTGAAATTGAAAGTCATTGAATTATGATATTGTTGTATCAGTACAGAATAATGTGAAGTCAACCCAAGTCATAGTACACGCGGTAAGTTGGCATTGTAAAAACAATTTACAAAATCCTTTGTTTTAGAAATAAATAAAACTAACTTTCTCCTGCTCCCAGTCACCCTAGCGTTTTGCCCTATACCTCGGTCTCAAGAAGTTACCAGATTCCATGTCGTGTTACACCGGCGTCACTGGTCGTACATTGTACTTTGCGTAGTATTTTCTTAGTGCAAGCTACAAACGAATTCGGATTAATAGTACCCCCCCCCTTTCACCGCGAAGTATTAAGGCATTTAAGTATGGATACTGTACTTAAAGGGAGGGCGTGCAAGCGTTGCACATATAAATTATATGTGCAACGCTTGCACGCCCTCCCTCGCGAACTATACATTTTCGATCAGATCACAGGGGCTTGTGTAGAAAAAAAATTCAAAACACCCTCTACATGTCCCAGCTCACCCTAGCGTTTTGCCCTATACCTATTTACGGTCTCAAGGGGTTACCAAGATTCCATGTCGTGTTACACCGGCGTCACTGGTCGTACATTGTACTTTGCGTAAGTATTTTCTTAGTGCAAGCTACGCGCCTGAAAAACGAATTCGGATTAATAATAGTGAGTGTTGGCCCGGGGGTTCCCCCCCCCCCCCCCACCCCCTCCCCCCCCCCTCCTCACGCGAAGGTATGGATTACTGCTAACTTAAAGGGAGTGCGTGCAAAGCGTGCACATATAAATTATATGTGCAAACGCTTGCACGCCCTCCCTCAGCGAACATCATACATTTTCGACAATCAGTCACAGGGGCTTGTTTAGATTAAAAAAATATCAAAACAACCCTAGCAAAAATACACTCACAGGGAGCTTGTTAGAAAAAAAAATTCAAAACAACACCTAGTAAAAATACACGGTGTATTTTTGCTAGGGGGTGTTTTGATTTTTTTTTCTACCCCTGTGATCTGATCACAGAAAATGTACACATGGAACTTCATTTATATGTAACATGATTGTATAAATCTTCAAAATGTAGAAATTATGATTTGATTTGATGAGATTTCGCAATTTTTGGATTTAAAATATCACTTCCTGTAGAATTAATTCTCATTCACAGACACTCTTAGAAAGCATGGATACTACATGTACCTCCCTCCTAATTGATTTCTATCATGAACTTTTTGCGGCGATAATTCCACCAAAATGTGTAGATTCCAGGTCTATATATCATCCCTGTATCGATCTTGTTATGCAAATGTTTCACGCTCTTCGCGATCGGTAATTTACGCACCAGGTAGAAGCTTACAAAAAGCGTGATACGATGACATAGCACATCGAAGTGATGAAAAAAAACACTGGCAAGGCCGTAACCCGAGGTGGTGCACAGCAGTGTGTGCACGTGCAACAACACAACCCCCCCCCCCATTTTGAAATAAAAATGCTACATCCTCTCAGCTTCCGGGAGGCAAAGCCTGGACCCCTACCAGAACCGGTCCTGGACCCGTTGGAGTCCGAAAGCGGCTCCCAGACTCAATGAAAATGCTAAAACCTCTCAGCTTCCGAGGGCTTCCCCCCCCCTCTCCCCAGACTTGCTACCAGAGCTAGTCCTGGATCAACTGGGAGCCTAAAGCGGCCCAAAAGCACCCTCGCTTTAGTATTTTGTTACTTTCCAATGGGAATCCTGTTCACCGGCCCTGTTTGCATAAATTTATCGTCGCAGAATAATATACAGAAAATGTGTTTATTCAATCACGCGTGATTTAATCTTTTTAAAGATTATTTTGTGTAAACTAACTTTATCAAACATGAGAGAGAGAGAGAGAGAGAGAGAAGGAAGAGAGAGAGGAGAGAGAGAGAGAGAGAGAGAGAGAGAGAGAAGAGAGAGAGAGAGAGAGAGATTTGTCCTTTCTTCCGACAACGTACTTAGTATTACAGTTATGAATTCATAATCAATCATACGCAAAATTTGATCTATAAGTTACTCCGTATCTTTACTAAATAGTGGAGAAATATTGTAATTGTAATTTATTAAGGAACCAATGAATTGAAGGACCCCCCCACACACAAAAGAGAGAGAGATGAGAGAGAGAGAGAGAGAGAGAGAGAGAGAGAGAGAAGAGAGAGAGAGAGAGAGAGAGAGAGAGGAGAGAGAGAAAGTACATAATATGATTTAGAACTTTGTGTTTTGTCATATAAATTGGTTGCTCTACAATTTTCAGACATAAAAATTTTCCCGTGCTGCCCCCCCCCCCCCCGCACCTCTTTTTAATGGCTTTCATTATTTTTGCGGTATTCGGAGGGTATTTTTTAATATATATACAATTCCTACTATTAATTATACCAATAACACAGACAGAATTAAACATCAAATTTGTGTCTTCTTTTTAAGAATCAGGACCAGACTAGCAATACCCCCTCCCCCTTTTTTTCCCCTCTCCAACCTTGCCAAATTTGACGTTACTAATAAACTAAGCCCTTTTTATGATTAGAGATGATACATGTACAACCTGTTAAGATTCAGCACATTATTAAGATTTCGGTACCGTAAGCTTAGGACCCTATCGGTAAGCACGCCCTCTACCTCCGCTAGTCTGCATGAAGTATCTGTCAGGTTTTTTATTATAAACTCTTTTAATTACATAATATTATGTACTTAACTTCATACCGAATCTAACGGCCCATCACTTACAAAGAGCTTGAAACTTTGTACGTGGAGATACAACAGAAATCAAGCTGGCCACACTTCAAAAATTATGCTGACAATGGCAAAAAAAAAAAAGGGGGGCATTTGAACACTAAAGTGGGAGGCAAACCTCTAATTTATTACTGAAAATGGGGGGGGGGGCACACTTCTAA
>CAJDSM010001133.1:1484-13245 GCA_903981925.1 Ostrea lurida | reverse complement strand
CTTGCACTCGTGCTTATAGCATATGAAATTTGTGAAATTTGTAATTGGATTTGAATATTTCTTGGCTTGGGAAATATCAAATCCAGCAACTTATTTCATAAATTTCATATGCCATAGCATAAGCACTCGTTCAAGATCCTCCATCAATCTTGACGTTCAGCTGACAATTAAAATATTAGAGGTTATTATCTAGCATTGTGAAACACTTTTGATCATGATGTAGACAGATTGTAGACAAGAACACAAGAAAATTAATAGATCAGTTGGACAAACCAAACTAATATGGTTCTCTGGGAGGAGGTTCCTGAAAATTCCCAAATCACATTTTTGAGCACCTAAATTTTACTCCATTCTGGGTCTAGTTATAGAATTGGTACATGATTGTATTTTTTGGGGGGTAATCATTATTCTATATTGCAATATCATTAGTAACTGGGGTTGTGTTTTAGAACTCAGAAAGTAAGAATGTCATATTCTGAAAGAATATATTGATGTAAAGGGCTGTGTACGTAAAGGCACATAAAATAAATTGTCTGGGTTGATCGGGAAATTATTTTGAAAAAGTGGGGTTAGGTAAGTCAGGGGTGAATCACAATATATCGATATATATTCGATAACTATACCGGTAATGTAAGCTCTCTGGGCGATATACGATACCAGACGAGGGGTTCGATATCTTCGATATAAAGTTGGGCTTGAAGTCTTGAATATATATAGCAAAGAATACAACTTTGCAAAGAAACGTACATCCTTTGGTGGCACAACTAAATTTAAGTGTCCATTTCTACGCCATCACTAAACGTACAATAATACGAAATTCCGTGCAACAGGAAAGTCAATATCCGATGGAGGGGATATACTGATTACCGCGGGTCCCGTTTTTGGTAATTAAAGTTCTATCTTTAATCTTTTTTTTTGGACATGCAGTCCTCCTATTTCCATAATATGACTCTTTGAACGACCCAACAATTAAAAACATGCGGCTAATTTTTAACCGGTCAAGCAAACATTCGAAATGTGGTTTAAAATTCCGCATGAGACATTTTTTTACGGCAACATAATTTAAGGGCCTGTTTGAGTCCCGAAAATGTCAAAACATTATTTTAAAAAAGTAAAATACGGAGCTTTTGAACCATTATTTATTAAGTATTCATAACGAGACATCAGCTATTAATTTCTCTGTTTGCTTTCTCTCCATGATGGACTCAAACAGACGTTGATGAAAATAAGTTGTGAAAAAATAGCTTTTTGCTCTTAAGCTCATAAAGCACTTAAAATGGTTGATTAAGATCCAATATAGTCGGATATCGGGACTTTTGCATATCGTATCCGTATCGAGAATTGTGCTAAGCAATACACAGCCCTAGTAGGTAGGTAGGGTTTTTTATTTTTGTTTTTATTTCCCGAAGAGCGAGGTAGGGATTTGTATTTTTGGGTCTTTTTAAATCAAACGATATAAACCTGAATGAATTCACACATATTTAACGAAATGTAATTTCAAGGCATCAACTTGTATGCACAGATGACTCAGTGTAAAATAAAGACTGTTGACTAAATCAAATGTTTGTTGGGATAGGTACAGTAAAAGAGTGACCCACAAATTCAATAACTCTGATTCCCGCACCTAAAAGTGATGAATAAAGAATAGCCTTTGACATTTATTTATGTCTAAAAATATTTTCCCCAATTAGTGGGACGAGTTATTTCATTTACAAAATATTAATAGACCAGTCCATAAATTTAAAATGTTATTCATAAATCTGATGAAACATAACATTGAAACGGTAAAAACCATATGTTGAGCTGGAATTTTCACTCTTCTTTAAACATCCTCGCATTAAAAAAATAAATGAAAGTAATATATCTTTCATATTTAAATTGCACCCTTTATTGAGGAAATACTAAACACAACAATGAATATTCCTTCCAAGTAGGCCATAAAAATAACAATACTGATGAGGTTACTCTTGAGCTCCAAACTACTCATCACGAAAGTGAAGTAGTGTCAAGAAGGAGATAACTCTTACATTTTTTCGGGATAACTCTTGCAATTCAATTCAATAGCAGCGGCAATTTTTTTATGGCAAGCTAATAAAAACAACGCCAGCGAGCAATAAATTTTATAGGGGCGGCGGTCTCTGAGAAGCCAAAATGATTAATCTTTATTTGGCCCTACAGCATAACAACGATCGCCCTGTCCGCTCGTCAAAAATTTACAAAGGAAGGTGGAAAGCCCTAATTACTGAATTTCAGAGACAGAGGTGCATTCTACCCTCAAGCATCTACATGTATAAACCACATGACATTCAATCCAATACACAACTGATATTATTTATATTGGTCTCAACATGACCTGCTTAAGTATGGATGGTAATTATTAGTCTTCATGAAGGAAGCCTTACAGAAGTATGGCCCTGGGGTTTTTGAGAGTACAGTTGAACTTTGGTATCCCGAACAATGATATTTCGAATACCATGGTTATGTCGAAGCGATTTGGAATTCCCAGCCATGTATTTTCTTGGTATTTTTTACCCTTAATATCTCTAATCCCTGGACATCTTGAAATTTTTCCTTGGCCCTCTATTGGGTTTGCGATAGCGATTTTTGACTGTACTTTTAACACCCGACACTACTTTCACAAAGGTTGTGGTATTGCAATTCATCTGAACGTCAAATGAGAATCCCCTCAAGAAGTTGAAAATGTGATTAAAACAGATGAAAATGGACAACGTTTTCCAAAATATCTTCTAAAATATGACAACTGGAGAACAACACTTTGAGGAAATAAAGTAACGGAGTATATGTGAAACAATAATCCAATCTTGAACGACAAACTTAATTACTTTCCTGTTGATAATTATAAATGTACAACACATGATCAGGAAGTATTATGGAATATGATAAAGGGGGAAGATAAGGAAATAAAATAAAAGGAAGTAAAGCGGGACTTTCCAGAGTGAAAAACCCCCATTAAACATTTAATTTGCAATGGATTCCCCCAGTACAACACCCCAAAGGTAAGTTACAAGTACAGATTTAATTAAAATAATTTTACACTCAATGCTATAACTCATTTAATTGTGACTAATGCTGAGATAACTCTGTTGCCTGCTCTTGGTGGTTCAGTAATGAAGTAAAGGTAAATCCGGCGTGACTTTCAGAAGAGACAGAGAGACATCAGGGTTTGTCTGTGTACATTGTATAACTGAGTCTGAGATCAAGGTCCCAGATCACTGGGTGGCTGTTAAAACAATGCATATTAATCCAAAGTCCGATCCCTTCATTTCTGAACCCTTCTCTGTAAATTCCGGCTTGTTCATTCAACATGTTCTGGTGACTTGTTATTGTTTTATTTCCTTTCACCATCTCCCAAATCTCTGTCACATCCCTCCGCATTGCCAACCTGTTGTGATGGTCCCCACTATTACGACACAGTCCCACCAAACACCGGACTCTGACATGCCTGTTTCACTGACAAATAGGATAATTAGAAACTTTTATGATAAGTTACTAGAATAAATGATTTATGGCATTGAGCTTAATGGATTTTGATTAAATCGTGTACTTGTAACTTACATTTGGGGTGTCTGTACTGGGGGAATCCATTGCAATTAAGTGTTTAATGGGGGTTTTTCACTCTGGAAAGTCCCGCTTTACTTCCTTTATTTTATTTCCTTTATCTTCCCCCTTTATCAGTTATTCCATAAATACTTCCCTGATCACTGTTCTGTTGCTACATTTTATAATTATCTAACAGGAAGTAATTAAGTTTGTCGTTCAAGATTGGATATTGTTTCACATATACTCCGTTTACTTTATTTCCTCAAAGTGTTGTTCTCCAGTGTCGTATTTTATTAGAAATTTGTGGAAAACGTTGTTCCATTTTCATCTGTTTTAATCACATTTTTCAACTTCTGAGGGGTTCTCATGACGTTCAGATTTTTGAATTGCAATACCACAACCTTTGTGAAAGTAGTGGTCGGGTGTTAAAGTACAGTCAAAAATCGCTATCGCAAACCCAATAGAGTGGCCAGGAAAATTTCAAGATGTCCAGGGGATTGAGATAATAAGGGGCTAAAAATGACCAAGAAAATACATGGTGCGGAATTCCAATATCGCTTTCGACATAACCATTGGTATTCGAGAAATATCATTGTTCGGATACCAAAGTCAATGTACTCTCAAAACCCCCCAGGGCATACTTCCTGTAAGCTTCCCTTCATGAAGACTAATAATTACCATCATACTTAAGCCAGGTCATGGTTGAAGACCAATTATACAATAATATCAGTTGTGTATTGGATTGAATGTCATGTGGTTCGTATTACATGTAGATGCTTGAGGTTAGAATGCACCTCTGTCTCTGAAATTCAAGTAATTAGGGCTTTTTCACCTTCCTTTTGTAAAATTTTTGACGAGCGGACAGGGCGATCGTTGTTATGCTGTAGGGCCAAATAAAGATTAATCATTTTGGCTTCTCAGAGACCGCCGCCCCTATAAAATTTATTGCTCGCTGGCGTTGTTTTTATTAGCTTGCCATAAAAAAATTGCCGCTGCTATTGAATTGAATTGCAAGAGTTATCCCGAAAAAATGTAAGAGTTATCTCCTTCTTGACACTACTTCACTTTCGTGATGAGTAGTTTGGAGCTCAAGAGTAACCTCATCAGTATTGTTATTTTTATGGCCTACTTGGAAGGAATATTCATTGTTGTGTTTAGTATTTCCTCAATAAAGGGTGCAATTTAAATATGAAAGATATATTACTTTCATTTATTTTTTTAATGCGAGGATGTTTAAAGAAGAGTGAAAATTCCAGCTCAACATATGGTTTTTACCGTTTCAATGTTATGTTTCATCAGATTTATGAATAACATTTTAAATTTATGGACTGGTCTATTAATATTTTGTAAATGAAATAACTCGTCCCACTAATTGGGGAAAATATTTTTAGACATAAATAAATGTCAAAGGCTATTCTTTATTCATCACTTTTAGGTGCGGGAATCAGAGTTATTGAATTTGTGGGTCACTCTTTTACTGTACCTATCCCAACAAACATTTGATTTAGTCAACAGTCTTTATTTTACACTGAGTCATCTGTGCATACAAGTTGATGCCTTGAAATTACATTTCGTTAAATATGTGTGAATTCATTCAGGTTTATATCGTTTGATTTAAAAAGACCCAAAAATACAAATCCCTACCTCGCTCTTCGGGAAATAAAAACAAAAATAAAAAACCCTACCTACCTACTAGGGCTGTGTATTGCTTAGCACAATTCTCGATACGGATACGATATGCAAAAGTCCCGATATCCGACTATATTGGATCTTAATCAACCATTTTAAGTGCTTTATGAGCTTAAGAGCAAAAAGCTATTTTTTCACAACTTATTTTCATCAACGTCTGTTTGAGTCCATCATGGAGAGAAAGCAAACAGAGAAATTAATAGCTGATGTCTCGTTATGAATACTTAATAAATAATGGTTCAAAAGCTCCGTATTTTACTTTTTTAAAATAATGTTTTGACATTTTCGGGACTCAAACAGGCCCTTAAATTATGTTGCCGTAAAAAAATGTCTCATGCGGAATTTTAAACCACATTTCGAATGTTTGCTTGACCGGTTAAAAATTAGCCGCATGTTTTTAATTGTTGGGTCGTTCAAAGAGTCATATTATGGAAATAGGAGGACTGCATGTCCAAAAAAAAAGATTAAAGATAGAACTTTAATTACCAAAAACGGGACCCGCGGTAATCAGTATATCCCCTCCATCGGATATTGACTTTCCTGTTGCACGGAATTTCGTATTATTGTACGTTTAGTGATGGCGTAGAAATGGACACTTAAATTTAGTTGTGCCACCAAAGGATGTACGTTTCTTTGCAAAGTTGTATTCTTTGCTATATATATTCAAGACTTCAAGCCCAACTTTATATCGAAGATATCGAACCCCTCGTCTGGTATCGTATATCGCCCAGAGAGCTTACATTACCGGTATAGTTATCGAATATATATCGATATATTGTGATTCACCCCTGACTTACCTAACCCCACTTTTTCAAAATAATTTCCCGATCAACCCAGACAATTTATTTTATGTGCCTTTACGTACACAGCCCTTTACATCAATATATTCTTTCAGATATGACATTCTTCTTTCTGAGTTTATACAAACACAACCCCATTACTAATGACACTCCTCAGGAGCCACCTGGCCGCCTGGCGTATTTGCCAATTATAAGAATATGATTACCCCCCAAAAATAACAACATGTTACCAATTCTATAACAGACCCAGAATGGAGTAAATTTAGGTGCTCTCAAAATGTAATTTGGGAAATTTTCAGGAACCTCCTCCCAGAGAACCATATAGTTGGTTGTCAACTGATCTCATTAATTTTCGTTGTTATGTTCTTGTCCTACAATCTGTCTACATCATGTTCAAAAGTGTTTCACAATGCTAGATAATAACCCTATATTTTAATTGTTCAGCTGAACGTCAAGATTGCATGGAGGATCTTGAACGAGTGCTTTATGGCTTATGTGCATATGAAAATTTATTAAATAAGTTGCTGGATTTGATATTTCCCAAAGCCAAGAAATATTCAAATCCAGTTCTACAAAATTTCATAAATTCATATGCTATAAGCACGAGTGCAGAGATTCTATTTATCACACTAACCATCCTTATTAAACACATCTATATTGTTTGATTTTACTTTCTATTTCAACAATCGAATTTCACAGAAAGTTTTCCGCCTTTGTTATTTGTTTGACGTTGTAAATTCAATTGTTGACATCGTCTGCAACATCACGTGTTGAAGAAGGCTTTGAAATTTTTCTTGTTACACTTATTTTTTTCTTCATAAAAGACACAAAATCCTCTCGGAAACAACTTTTGGCTGACAAAATAATGTCTTTTA
The DNA here is from genome assembly GCA_903981925.1 of Ostrea lurida. Lineage (NCBI taxonomy): Eukaryota > Metazoa > Mollusca > Bivalvia > Ostreida > Ostreidae > Ostrea > Ostrea lurida. Next base: position 6,320 of record CAJDSM010001133.1, on the reverse strand, counting down.
CCATCAATGTTAACAGTTTCAAAAGGACTGATATGCTGTTTTTCTTTACATGGCGCTATGAATGATTGACCTACCTTAATTTGTCGTCAGTTATGAAACTGTTTTCTGCGAGTTGGTTATGTTTTTCCAAAACCGTGTTAAGAATGTTAGGAAACGTACTGTTGTCATGATTAAAAGCTTTATTTTAGTGTTGAAGTTGTAGGGGTTCATATATCAGGTTCAAAGAGCCTCAGAGTCTAGTAGGACTTTACTGTAAAAAACCATTTCTTTTTTCCATGGGTTGAAATTTACGTGTTTTTGACTCTATTATTAAATTATGAATTCATTAATTTTTTGTTTGATTATTAATTCAATTATATATTTGCATATATTCATTTCAGTGTAATAATTTGTCCTGGATTTATGTTGAAATCTTCCATTGTTTTAATTTACCCACAAAAATAGCAAAAATTAAATCCCCAACATAAATTTTATGATTTTACAGTATAGATCTTCACCACTATTTTCTGACTTGCTATCATGTAAGAATCCTCCAATAATGTTAATTGTACCTCTGTTTTTTTTTTTGTCTTAAGTGGGGGCAATGTTAGCATTGAGGAGAACCGGAGACTGAGGGAAGGGTGCGGACAGTCTCCTGGGGTTAATATTTCTCCATGAGGGCCACACAGCTCTGAGTACTCCGCAGCTTTTTTGAGTCGCAGGGCGTTGTCATCACAGGAAACTGGCACGCAGCCCTAGTGTAAATATAATTCTAAAACTGATCTTGCTAACTCTGTCTTCTTGTGGTGTTTATTTTTTGAATATGTAGCTGTTTTTGTCTATTGGCATATATACATCGAACCTCTTTTATCTGTCGAACTCGATGTTACCAAGAAAAAATTGAGATATCCATGGATTTGAGATATTTGAGGTGAAAATACTTTAGAAAATATGGTGTCTGGGACCTCCAAAATCCAGCTTCGACATAGACATGGTGTTCGAGATATCAGTGTTGAGGATACTGAAGTTCAACTGTAGTTTTTTAAACCCCCCCGGTTTTATTTAATTTGGGGGGGAGGAATTTTCCCTCTATTATCAAATGTTGATGAAGCGTATATATACACACAGTATTTTACAGGAGAGGCTGAAGATATGAGAATGGCTTATGCTAATGAGTTGAGGTTAAACATTTCACCAGTGGAGAGAAGAGAAACCATTTGTATGATTGATGTAAGTATGAATTTACAACAGTCGTTCAAGATTTCCTAGTTACCTCATGGCATTTAAAGAATATCAAGAGTAGGTATGTGTACATTTGAAAATAGTCTTATATCATCCAAATATAAATTGTAATAAAATCTTTGCTGAGCAGGCTGAATGCAGTGATTCTTGGACTCCAACATGAAAACCAGACGCAAACATTAAAATAACCGCCGGGAAAATGTTTGGGGAAACCAGCGAGAAATGAGGAAGTTGGAGCGGACCAATCGCTGGTGACGAGGGCCCTGTATGACACAGAGGAGGAAGAGTACAATAAACAACTTACTAGGGATTTATAAAAGTAACACATAAAATACCGCTATAAGTAGAATTTTTTAGCGAGACGCAAATTTAGCGTTTTTTCGCCATTAAAAGTGCTAATTTATTTTAGCGATAAAATGATTTTAGCGATTTTATAATTATTGTTTTGGAAAAGTTCTAATGATGATTTGGAATGAATTGGTTTGGTGTATATATAATTTTAGCGATTCTCAAAACCCTCACTATTAATGCCAAAATTAAAAATCCTCACTAAAATTGTCTGCTTATACTGGTACTAGACAAGTGTTTCCTACTGATTGGCTGCTACTGTGATCGGAGGAGCTCGTCTGTGCGCCAATAGAATTGATTTAGCCCATTCTGTTCTTGTAATCTGATTGGAGTAAAAATGTGTTCAAACAGGCAAACATTTCGCAATGTATCAACAGGCAAAATGTGGAATTTCAAAATTGATCTTAAATTTCAAGGTCACTTTATAGTTATACATGTTAAATGTTTTTAAAATCCTGCGTTCAAATTGGAATTTACAGGAAGAGGAAAATGCGGAGGCTTCGAATTTCTGATGTGATGTTTAGCAGTGACAACGACAATGATGATGGGTAAGATCACCGCTGAAAATAATCCCCAAACTTTATTAATTATGTTTTTCAAGAAGGTTATATTGCCGACTATCAAACAGGTTTTTTCAGTGTGTCTGAATACATGTGATATCTCAAACCCTTTTGGGGTGAACTCACCCTTCTTTAAAGCAATTCTCACGACCTCACCCTGCGGTAACAATATCTCACCCCCAAAAAAAATTTTGTTTAAAGGTGTAAGTATTGCAATTAGTTTCCCTTAATCATGAAAGATGTATCCAAAAAGCCAAAAATTGCCTGCAATGTCCAGAAGATACTCAGAAGAATTCTTACATTACGTAGAGACTAATGCTTATGAAATGAACACTTAACTGTTGAAACTTTGATTGTGACACTTGTAATTGCTTTTATAATAAAAAATTAACCTAAAGCTAGTTATTTAAGTCTTATTTATGGCCTTTATTACAGCAAAATCATTGATATTAAAAAAAAAAAATTCCTCACCCCAAGATCACCCAACTCACCTCAGCTCGGCAAAATCTCACTTACATAGGCAGTCGGATTTTATCACATGTATGGTGTCTGAATGAAATTTTGCGCGACAAAAAAGTGTTATCTCTTGCAAGTACTGAAATCGCGCAATTGGGGTGCATATTACGAGTTAATAAAATAAATAAGATTTGTTAAATTAAGCAAAGTGTGATTCACTCTAAGTACAACCAATGTTTGATTGATTCAGATATATTTTTTTTACACCATATTCCAAATTTTTTTTAGTTATCTTTATTGGTGCCGTAATTTATATCAAATAAAACGGATTTATTTGTTTTCTATGTTGGTAATCAAACATTTGGACAAGGTTTTCTTTTTTTTTATTTAATATGTTATATGTAGTTCAGTAATCACTCCTATTTAAGAAATATAGTGATAGATGTGTGTTTATAAGTATAAATTGCACGTTTTTTGTAAATAGAGTATCGAGTCTTCCAAGAAGAAACTACAGGGCATTGCGTGATAATGCATTTTATTTATGCTTCCTGTTAGTTTCTCCCGTACATTGTATATCCTGCTATTATCACACAGTGCAGCCAGACATAGTACACTTCCTGTGTTTGACTTTCTGTTAACGTTTTTGTCTTCTTAAAATTTTTCACATTGTAATTTTACTCTAATGTATTCTGAAAAATGTTGTTTGCTCATTTAGCAGATTCAAACCTTAGACAAAGGCACCCCCACTTGCAAAGCGAATGTGCAATTGTCCATCTTGGCGGCTCTCTAAACAAGCGGATTAAATATATATAGCATTTAACTAAAGTTTTACAACTATTAAGTATATCCTTTATAGAGTTGTCCATAAATATGATTTGAACACAGAAATTGATGAGTTCTCATTTATTTATTTGACAATTTTGTCCCATTAGAATAAACTTACTAAATTGATTCCTCATTTGATTGGTACCTTCAAAGTGATCTCCCTGTTGCTCCATTGAAACATTAAGAGTCGCACTCCCTGCTAGAAAAGAATGTAATGTACTAAAATATAGTAAATGTGTTTTTGTTACAAGGGAGTCTAGCAGGATACATGACTGGCACTGGTAATGCTTACTAAATGATAGAAATGTCTGTTTTCTGTTACAGGGAATCCAGTGGATGCTTGGACTCGCTCCTCGCTCTCTCCCTTAAATATAGAAATGTCTTTTTCTGTTACAGGGAATCCAGCGGATACTGGACTGGATGTAATGTTACTAATATAGAAATGTCTGTTTCTTGTACAGGGAGTTAGCGGAATACTCGGACTTGGATGTAATGTTACTACAATATAGAAATGTCTTTTCTCGATACAGGGCAATTAGTGGATACTCAGACTGGGATTGTAATGTTACTTAAATATAGGAAATGGTCTGTTTCTGTTACAGTGGAATCCAGCGGATACTCGGACTGGATGGGCTAATGCCAGAAGTGCGAACGACTCGAAGGCGCTGCATGCCCAGGTCATAGCTTGATTACTCGAGCGAAACAACTTCATCTCGGTACACGCGCCACACATTCTAGGAGTGCAGGCGAAGGTTGCTAGGAGGGAAGATGTGGATGATTGACGATGATGTTATTTTACAATGAGAAAGTACTCGTGTGGATTCAGCCAGATAGTTCTAGTAGTCGTCGCAACAGCACCAAGCGGAAAAACCACCCTCCCACCCACTCCGTAAAAAAAGCCCATCCAAAAATAAACGAGTGAGATGAATTTTGCGATTGACTTTACTAATCATCCCTTCTGTTGTTTTCTAACAGTCTTGTGTTCTTTCACTTTCGACATTGTGTTTTTTTTTTTTTTTTCGATAATGTGTCAAGTTGGTAGTGGAACTTGATTGTAAATAAGATGTATTACCTTTTTAGATTGGGCAACTTTGATCAGCAATTTTTTAGCTTTATTCACCTTTTTTGCTGGCTTTTTGGTGATCAATATGATTTCGGCTTAAATCAGCAAAATTCACATTGAAATGTCTTTACGATGAACGGCCTATTTCACCTTTTGAAATTTGATGTTATTATCGCTTGAACCATGGGACGATTGGCATTAAGATGCATATTTAGTTCAGAACTGTGTGTGTGAGGCGTAATCAATAGACAATTGCCTGCACACGATCCTGCGTGTAAAATGATGGATATATATAAAAAGAAAAGAAAGTGTGCCCTACGCACTATTTGTAAACAGTGAAAATAGTGCAAATATCTCTCTCTG
>CAJDSM010001131.1:18763-33815 GCA_903981925.1 Ostrea lurida | reverse complement strand
TGTGTTTGGTAACAGGTGTCAGTGTTAAATTAGAAACTATGTGTGATTTTTGAACCGTTATCGTGTCCTCGTTCTGTCATTTGAGGCAGAACGTTTAAAAGCGTCTGAATCGTCTTTAATCTTTCATGCAAAGTCTGTATTATCTACAGGTATAGTCCAGTTCTTCTTGAGAATATGTTTTTTCTTGAAAAAAGAATTCTTCATTTTCACTGTTAATTGCAAGTAATCTACCCTTGAACAAACTTGGTCTCTTTTCTGCATGTTAAGTTGAAATTTGCAATGTGTCTCTGTTAAAGAAATTGAAAATGTGAACGACGACAAGACACGAACAAAGTTTAATCACAAAAATTCCCCAGAGCTTACGACTCAGAAGAGTTTAAAAAGATATATATTTTGAGAGGTAAAACATAATGCTTTCAAAGCTACATTTGTACCTAAAGCGACTCCTAAGATAGCTAACTATGTGAGCAAAAGCTAGTTATTACTTCTCACTTAGAAATGCCGTAAAACATAATTCCCATGCATTCAAGAGATGAAGTTGTGTGCAAGTTGAAGGATAGGTTTGTAATTAACCATATGTCTATGTACAAAAGTACATTTTAAATATGTATCTATTCCCTGGTCATCACGTATATGATTAGGTCGAAAACCTTCCTTCAGATGTTTATCAGTGGGTGGCCATTTATAAAACAAAATATCAAAGGGTCGCATCTCCCTTATATACGATCATTAGGACTTTCTTCCTTTGATGCTTAGCGGAAGATTATAAATAAAAAGAACCTGAAAGGGTGTTGCTTTACTTAACACTAGTATTTTTTTCTTCAGTTTATGTAAGCGTGGTTTTATACGCTTTGAGGACCACGTTATTAAACTGAACATTGGTTTGTATTCTGTCAAGGACTGCACCATTTAGTGTGGGTCCATATTTCGTTAAGGTCCACAGCAAAGCAGAAGCATATTATATACTATCGTTTCAAAGACAACATGCCATCTCGTTTGATCAAGCACGCAATCATTTGGGCAAGGCTTCGTATAGATTTCAATAAAAAGGGCTTTATTTTTGTTCTCTTTGACCAATAACATAGCGTGGTCATCCAAACTCAATCACACGGCCAATCAGTGAGTGAACTTTGCACGCCAGGTCACGCGAATTAGCATGCCCATATTTAACGATAGCACACCTCAGAACAAACTAATCATGGGCTTGTACTACTTTCAAGACCACGGCAATCTGAGGGTGGGTTTGTGTATGCAGACAGTCACGTGCACGATTTAAGCGTGGGATTTGTACGATTACACGTACCGATTTTCAAGATCCGGCAAATTAAGCGTGGGCTTGACAGAATACCACGACAGTCTAAGCGTGGGTTTCGTATTAATTCTATAAACCACTATAAACTAAGTGGGGGTTGGTATTTAATTCAAGGACCCCAGCAAATGCTTAAGCATGGGTTTGTATTGATTTATAGACCCGATAAACTGGATTTGCGTTACTAGTCTAAATGGCTACAAATCTAAATGTGTGACTTAAAGGGACATGGACACGTTTTGAACTAAAAAATTTCAAGTTTTAGATTGCCAATTTTGATGTTTAAAATGCTTAATCAGATTTCTAGTCAGCAAAAATTTGAAAGTCAGTTGTTGAGTTACAAGTAAAATACAGCGCTCACAATCTTCACTATGTAAACAAGGCTCGAGCCTATGTTTACAAAAGATTGCTTCGTAGAAAATATCATGTTTAAAACAATATGAATGTGAGAAACACTAAACACTGTTTAATTAGGTTTAGAATGAACCTCTAATTTGAAAAAATCTGCTTTAAATGGAACGTTTAGTATCATATCATGACTCGGGCCTTGTTTACATAACAATGAATTGTAAGTGCTGTATCTCACTTGGAAGTCAACAGATGACGTTCAATTTTTTCCTAACCATTAGAAATACCTTAGTCAAGCATTGTAAACATTACAATCGGCAATCTAAAATTTAAACATTCGTGACCATGCCCCTTTAAGTTTAGTTGTAAGGTCGGATAGTGTCTTTCGAATTATCTTTGCTGGTATTATAAAAATGAAAAACACAGGAAACGATCCTACCGTTTTCTACTTTAGTTCTCAAATGCCCATGTTGCGGGTTCTCAAATATCGGTTGATGTCTTTCGCCACCATTGCCTGGACATGCACTGTAATATACAATTGGTACATCTGAAACAGAATGCCTTTTGCAAAACAGTCCAAAGCGAGACAACTCCCGGATTGCAGTTGTTTGCGGAAAACTCACTTGGCAATGCAGCAGAAGGCACTATAAGAGACAATATATCTTTAAATCAATAGTCTGTCTAATCGTGTAAGAACAGTAACGTTACCTTGTCCGCAACGATCACTAAATATCTTCTTACTGTACCGTGTAAACACAGCCCCGCCCTTCATGCTACCGTACATATAATACACATTACTGTATGAACATAGCCCCGCCCAACAGAGTGCCGTAGATATAAAGTATCACCATGTGAATACAGCCCCGCCCACAGAGTACCATGAATATAAAACATCTTACTGTGTGAATACACCCCCGCCCACAGAGTGTCATAAATACATGTCTAAAACATAGATCTTACTGTGTGAATACAGCCCTTCATGTCATTGATATAAAACATATTGCTGTGGGAACACAGACCCACCCCTAGAGAGTGACGTGGATATAAGACAACTTACCGTGTAAACACATTTCCGTCCACCGGAGTGTTATGGATATAAAACACCTTAATGTGTGAACACAGCCCCGCCCCACAAAGTGTCGAAGATACTGTACATGTATCATTACTATGCGAACCCACAGAGTGCACGAAATCAACACTCTTACCGTGTGAACACAGCCCCGTCCCCCAGAGTGCCACGAATACAAATCATTCCTACCGACGTGTGAACACAGAGTGTCGATGGAATACAAATCATCCGTACCGTGAACCACGAGTCCCGGCCCAGCGATGGCAAGTGAATACAAATCACTCTTACCGTGTGAACACAGAGTGCCATGAATAATCAATCACACTTACCACGTGAACACAGAGGTTATGGAAATAATCAAACAACACTTACCATGTGAACACAGAAGTGCATGAATATCAATCACACTTTTACCATCGTGAACACAGAGTGTCATGAATACCAATCACACTTATCATGTGAACACAGAGTGCCATGAATATAAATCACTCTTACCGTGTGAACACAGCCCCGTCTCCACAGGGTGCTGTGGATATAAAGAGATGGATGGATAAGTGGGCTCTGAGTTTCAGTTTTCCCTTTTGTCCGCGCTGTAGTATTTCACTACCCTGAAAGGAATGTGCCCGGCGGATCTCTGTGTGCAGGTATCTACAATACGAAGAAATGCAACTTTATATCAGCCTGGCTTTCCTCCTTGTTTTTAAACCTATTGGTTCTAATTTAAGTGAAATCTAAACCCATTTTTTAAGAAATGTGCAATTTTTGTTGACTCTTTAGACACTGGAAACCCTTTCTTTACTTATCAGTATTATTTTTTTTAAATTTACGATACGATCCCGTGGGAATCCGGGTTAAAATAGGTCCTCAGTACCCCTTGCATGTCGTAAGAGCGGACTAAATGGGTCGATCCTCGGACTGACTGATTGATTGATTATTTATTGTTTTACATCCCACTCGGTCCTCGGATGAAACCCCAAAAAATCTAGGCCCCGTGTCACAGCAGATGTGGCACGATAAAGATCTTTCCCCGCTGAAAGGCCATAAGCGCTGCGCGTAGGCCTAAATTTTGTAGCCCTTCTCCGGCAATGGTGACGTCTCAATATCACTAATAATCAGTGAAAAATACTCAATCAACACATTCAACCAATCATGGACAAGCCAGTTTGAATTACAGAAAAAAGAAATGAGTCATCACAAACGATCGATATAAGATGTAACATACGATTATATTAAACGTATCATATTAAATGTATGACTTTAATGTAAGTAAGAGTCACTATGATACCTCCTAAAGCCTCGTTTTGCTATGATTTCAGCGTGAGAATCATTAATGACATTTCCGTCCACACACATGTGATTTCCAGTAATACAGCGGTTCCCTGCGAGAGAAGTATGTATCGATATTAAATGCAAAGCATTGGCCGAACCTTTCTTTAATTGTTTTCCTTTACTTTCATTCCGCTCTTTTAATTCTGTATTTCTAATTCAAATCACGTGTACATGTACCTGTTCCTAGGCTAACAACAGACAGGGTTTTCGTTTCCTTGTTATAAAGCAAGATGGCCGCCACCACCTTCCGTCCCGATATGTCCTCTTTCACGGTTGATACAACTGACTCGAATTTCTTGAAAGTCTCCGCGGCCACTTTGTCATCCCAAGTCTTGATCGTTTGTGGAGGTCGGCCACCAGGTCTCTGAAATTTTAAAATATCCTACAAAATCGTATTGATAAAAAAAATCATATCTTCAATACATTTTGTGAGGGTCACATTGAAATTAATACAAACAAAACATGTTATCGGTCTTAGTTTATCACCTGTGTGGATTGTAATTCGTATCTTCCCTCCTTCTGAAGTTTTCGTAACGCTTCTGCTGCAGCTTTGTTTTCAGCCTCTTTCACACTTTTTCCAGATACGGCAGGAAACTGCTCGTCAACCAAACAAGCCGCCATGTAAAAACTGAATAAAAAGCTTCCAGTGAAAGAAAACGTAGGCAACAATCTTCATTCCAGTCACAAAATATACCGTACAACACACCAAACCAAATTGTCACAAATAAAATAAATAGGATGTGTAAGAAAGTTGTGTTGTTGAAAGTTTTACCTCAGGTAGTAACACGAAAAAAGGCACGGTTTATCGTGTTCCAGTTTCACGTCTTAAGGGGGAATGAGCCATCGTCATAATGGCTGACTTCCGTTCGAAACACGGATGAAAATATCACTATCAGGGTTATATGTCATTATAATTCATTTCAAATTTAAATGCCTAGCTGAGTAGCTCGGTAAGTTAGCACGTTGCCTTCTGATCTGCAGGTCGCTGGTTCGATTCCAGCAGGGGTTTTAATTTTAACTTTTTCAAATTGCTTTCTACTAAAATTGCACTTTTTGAGAAATAGAGTGATTTTGATTTTTTTAATTTTCACAATATTGTTTAACATAGCCTCTACTTTTCATCCACGTCAAATCTCGAACCGTGATTAATCTCGTAAGTCCCAAGTAGAATACAAAAACAAGAGTTGGTCAAACACGGGCCCTGGACACACCAGAGGTGGGATCAGGTGCCTAGGAGGAGAAAGCATCCCCCGTTGACCGATCACATCCGCTGTGGGCCCATAGTCTTGATCAGGTACACGAAGCAATCCGTAGTCAAATCAGTGTATGGAAAACGGCTTAAACAATTGCTATGAAACACATCAGTCAGCATTTGACTCAATGGTAAGTCATAATGGTAAACTAAATCGTTATATCGATCATAGAATTTACGACATGCTGTAACATTTTCAAGTCTTTCGTCTTTGTTACCAATTCAAAGCATTCTATAATAGAGTAATGTGCTTATAGACTGATACGTCTTGATATATTCCATAAATTGTATACTAACGTTAAATCATGGGGTGGACCTCTTCGTGGTGACGTTTCGATAACTTTGCATGTCACCTGTTGTGACTGGGCGTATTCATTAAACACCTGAAGCGGATTTTTGCCGGGTGGACAGATGTCATGGAAGTTGTCTTTCCCTCGGCCGTTGATCGTTCCTCTAAGTCGTGAACTCGATACGCTCTATATGAACAATAATGAAAGATATTATAAGAAATATAAAAGTTACCTAACTTACAATCAGCCTTACATATAATCCTCACACTAGTACTCAGTTATATACAAGCACCACACAGTCTTTTCGTATGATGCCTTACAATCAGGCTTTTGTATGCCATTCTACAGTCAGACTTATATATATGCGTTACTTTACAGTCAGATATAGGCAGACTATCCTACAGACAGATGTTTGCAAGTTCTCTTACCGGTTTTGGTATTTTCCCTTCGCGCTGCAGTTGCAGCAAAGCTTCATTTGCGGCTAATTTTTTCCCTTCTTTTTTGTTTCCGTGCTCAATCTTTTTAAACTTACGATCACCAAGGACTGCATACATACTAAATCTGTCATTTATATAGAAATACATGTATGACATTAATAATCTAACATACCTAATGGTACATGTAAATGTAGATGTTTGTAACAAAGAGAAGTGGGACGCGTTTACTGTAAATCATACATTGGACAATGCGATGGCCCTGATTGAGTATCCACTTGGACACTTGACGTTTGTTTAATGGACTGTGCATACTCCATTAAAGCACTGACTGGATCCTTATCCGGAACAGCCAGTTCTCTCTGGGGAGAGGTTTCCTGCAATGATAGATTCAGGCTGTTAGACGGGCAAAATATAATGCCATTAAAGATGGCTGTGAAATCGGAAGTCTGTGACTTTACGGCCACACAAACACCTTGAGAAGAAATACTTCTTAAATGATATTTTGATTCCATGTATATAATCAACAAAAACTACTTTTTGACACAGAAACTACAGGCAATCATATCGCTTGAATTCGAATTTACTACTAGTATTGAAGACTCTTTAGTTGTACAATATTATTGGTTGTGACAGAAGCTGATAATTGGTCTAAAATAGAGTACAAGCCCATGTTTCTCAAGAAAAACAAGCAGTTATCTAGATACATGTATATTCCTATGATATACCTGGTTAACTACATGGAGGTACCAGTAGAACTGTAGCACTCTTGGGACTTATTTTATGTCGAAAGGAGTTAAATTTCATCTCATTTCTTGTTAATTATTTGAGTTAAATCAACATGAAGGTCAAAAAATGTAGTATTGGAGGTATAAATAAAAGCAATAATCAAATTGACCGCCAACTTAATATAGCGACGTAAACAGGCAGACTTCGACTTTTCAGTTCGAAATGAAGATACTGTGAGGAATATGTTGGATATAATTCTATCTTTAAAGTTTGTGGCGGCATTGTCAAAGACATACTACGTTAATCGTGAACATAAAAACTTGCGCTGTAAATTGAATTTTCAAAGAGATCTATAAACAATGTTCCCCGTAAGAAACTGCCATCAGTGTTACGTGTACGTGTATACATGCCTCCAGTATCAACCATCACATACACTATACAATGTAATCAGGTATTTAGGTATTTTAAAATGATATAATTACTTATATATGATACACGTGTATACAGAAATAGTATATATATGTACATGTGCCTGATTAACACCCGGGCTTTGTGACAGCTGTCGTAGCGCCATGTCTGCCGCCTTGCTCTTGGCGTCCTTCTTGTTCGGTGCTTCCGCTTGGCAGATCACCTTGTCTCCTAAGCGAGTGGAGGCGACAAACCTAACACAAAAGATAGAATATTGTGTAAGGAACCGCCATCATCTACATTGAATTCATGCTCATCAATTCATCGAATTAATGAAAAAGACAACACACTTACAATTTTCAATCTTTACCAAAGAAAAGAGTAAATGATAGCAAATTATGTCTAAAGATTGACAATGGGACCGTTGAATCGTATATATAATATTTTACGACCACTCTTATAGTGTATTCACACTTCAACATTGACTCATATAAGGCTAGATAAAACATGCTTGGAAAAGAATGGATATATTTGCTTTAAAAATATCTATAATTGATCACAGATATAATTGATCACAACGATAATTTTGATTTTCTGTCTCCGGGAGCCGGAACTCTACCTCATTCCTCTAGGCTCACATGTCAGTTGTGGTTGTCTTCCAATCTGCTGACCATACTCCATGAAAGCGCTGATCGGGTTCTTCTGCAAACGGTGCAAGGTGCTTCTGTCGAATTCTTTGTATAAAAAAATAATCTTAAATTAAATCTTACTTCAACAATCCCTGATATACTGATCAGAAATACGTTATGAACAATCTGAATAATGTATCCTACACAATGTATCCTACACATGTGTATAGTTACGTGTAAAATAATCACCCATACTAGGACATGTACAAATTTCTACATGTATCTTCATCACAGATCTGACATAGAGTATATACCTTCTTTAGCCAATATGAAAAGTTAAATTATATGTATATATGTTGCATTTAATGTTTACAACCATTGAATGTATACATTCACAATAGCCAGCTGTGGTTGTATACATCCAAGAGGTTCTTATAAAGGCGAAGAACATGTATTAACGTAATCATATCCCAAAAAAACAGATACAAAATCGAGTGTTGGGCAACACGGACCTCTCGATAATGAGGCGAGACAGGATCAGTAATGGAGGAAGACGCATCCTCTGCCTGACCCGGTCACATCCGCTGTGCGCCCCGCAAGATCAGAAGAATTCTCGGCCTTTCCGCAGAAGCTCGAACGAAACACTCGATGTATTTACTATACGAGTGTTTAAATTTTGTACAAAATGGATGCGGCAGGAGTTATGAGGAGTGTTTAGATTTTTCTAGAAATCTTATTGTTATTTCTCTTTTGAGTTGAAGGGAAAACAGAGAGAGGTTTTACAAGCACGTTATAATGGAAAAGGATTGTATGGCATTTTACCCACATTTTCCGCCAATGACAACTTCAACCCAAATACATTCGGGTGTTTTCGGAGCTGTTGCCGAAAAGGCCCGAGAAGTTGCGATTGGTGATGAGCCGTAGTCGAAACAAAGTAAACGGGTTACCCTCGTCAAATCTAGTACGAAAATGCAGTCTAACAAAGAGTATGAAACCAATCAGTCAACATGTGACTTAGTGTAATTTGATGATCGCCAAACAAGGTCTTATTAGCGACCGTAGGAATTTGCGAAATGATTGACTTTAAACGAGATTCGTTATAACCCTGCAACATCAACTTTTGTAGTAGTTGGCCTCGCTTTTAAAAAAAAATCATCATACGATAGCATGCATTTGCGTATCGAATCAACTGAGGACATATGAGTGAAAATTTCTCAAAGTGTACATAACGGTCACAATTCCAGGTTGTAATATAACGCTCGCCGTTGCTTAAATTGCGTGATCATGTTAGAATAGAAACTCTACATCATGGTCGGAAAAGCCTCGCTAGCTCACTTGAAAGACAGTACAAGTTTCCTTTTAAACTGTCCGCTACACTACTACAAAATCCATTTCGCTTTCAATTGTTTTGAATATCAAAACTTGGTTTGAAATTACAAAGAGTTATCATGGATTGATTACGAAGAGTGTAAGTTTATTTTGGCGGTTGTTGGGGTCGTTTCCGGATTATTACTCACATAGCAGCCAATGCCTATAGCCGGGGTACTCGGCTAAAAATCACTGGGGGCATAATAATAATACATTTGGTGGTTTTAAAATAATCCAAGCTTCACTTTAAAGTATTTAATTTAAGACATAATTCAAAAGTATGCAAGTTTCCTGAAGGTAAAAGAAGTATATAGGCGATGGACCCTTTTTACATGTGAGGTTTTTCCAATTTGGGGTTGTTTTTTTTTAATATTCCAAGTGTAACCATCTCTAGATTTTACTTTTTCCATATTCAATAATTAAGTCCATGGAATGTGTACATTCAATGATTTATATCATTGAATGTATACATTCAATAGGTAAGCTTATTGAATGTATACATTCCACAGCTTGGCCACTTGACCCATTGAATGTATACATTCAATGGTTGTAAACATTCAATGCAACATACATGTATACACACAAAATTTATTAACTATTTTCAAACTATATAGATTTTTTAAAGACTAAAGTATATACAAAATGCTATAATTACATTAAAGCAATCAATGAAGTAATCATAAAGTTACAAACATCTATAATACTGCCTCAGGTTAGACCCCTTTAGATAAAACGTTTTCATCTTTCCTTTGTGAGAATGATATAATTTGAATATCATTGTTTCCCAATATCTTTTATATAAACATCCTCCTTTCAATTACTTCAAAGGCAAGTATTTTAGTACAGCACCAAATCGAACACTCACTGAAACACTTCAATGTATGTGTCACGTGATGAAGGTCAGCTCTTTTTTTTTTCCTTGTTCTTTTTTTAACTTGTTAACTTTTTATCATACATTGTTCACAAGGGCAATATATGTTTATTAAAGCTGAAGTAACGCATCCTCTGGTGAGAAAATATTGTCGATCGTATCACAATGGCGAGCGAGTTAGAGTTAACCCCCCCCCCCCCCCCCCCCCCCGAATATCGCATTATAAGGAAAAGATCTAGAATACAAGTGTACTGTATCCAGTGGCGTGGCTTCACTTCGATAACCAGGGAGGCAGATTCATTTCGGCAAGAAGTCTGGCGGCCGCCTCAGGACCCAAGCTGATCCAAGACGGAGCCCTAGGGTGTTCTGAGCTGGGGCTATTCCCCCTGTACGGAAAACGGATTTTGGGATTGTTAGAAGCAAAACTCATTCGTTTTCTTTACATAATTTGGCCATTTTCCCCATTATTAAAGGTTTCAATGCCCGTGTAATTTGCAAAAATAAATTTAATACTGAAATAGTGAAAGATAGACATATAGTATGTTGATTTATCTTTCAAAAATTCGACGATTCTTGGAATCAGCAAATTTATCCTAATAATTATATGTTTGAAATTGAGACTCTCCGATCCCTGTGAATGAATAACAGCCTGACTTCGTTCATAGTGGACCTACTCATTACTTTTAAAAGGCGTCTTATTGCCCAAATGATTTTTCGCAAGGTACAGATTCAAAGGGCATAGTGAGCAAAATAAATACGAAGTTTGGATAAACTAAAAGGTGCGGGTCTGCCACCCCGATTGATTGCCTTACTCAATGAAGTTATTTGATGGTCATCATGTTCCACAAAAAACTTTTCATCTGTCCAATTCTTGACCAAAACCTGGCAAATCATTCCGAAATCTCTCTGGAACTAATATCAACCAACTCTTCTTGAGTAAGGATGCCTGTCTGACTTGGTAATAAGTTAAAGGCCAGGAATGAAGGGCGTGTACCTAACATCAGCAAATTTGACGTTAAAGTTGACTCACACTGTGATCTACAGATGGCAAGCAAGTATCTATTCTGTAATATTCTGACACAATGCCAGGCAGCAACAACGGCTTACAATCGGATCATATTCCGATCGTCATTCCCCGTACCCGGTTTCAAATACGATCGATCTGGCATAGTGACATATTGACGAAGGTCAAAGAACGATAACTCAGACATCATATTATACGTATAACATGCAATCGTGATGCATTTACACATTCTTTATTATAGTATTATACTATTAATATTTCAGTCCCTTATGGTGTTTTTATGCTTTTCCTCGATACATGAATTTATCTCATTCTGTTTTAATGTTAACATAATCCATTGATCAGTAGTTAAAAATAGGGAAGTAATAAAAGTTGTTTGGCCTATTTTTGGAATGTACATGTACGTTAAAGAATACGCTAATAATTCGGATTTTATAAATTGTGAAAGATATATTTCGTAAATTTTAAAATTAAATACCTGTCTCCAAACTGTCATTCTGAGTCTCTTCTATTTTCCTTTTCCTTGAGTATAGTATGGTCTGTCCTACTTTCTTTTTAAACATTTTAGATCTTTCCGCATACTCAGATATACAGTAGATATATTAACTAATTAACACTCGGAAATCTTCGCGTCGCTCGAATCTCGCACACTGATAGACTAGCTTGCCGTCTGATATCGTATATGTTTATTTTCAAGAGTGAATCTGACTTTAATGAAGCATTTTGCAGGGGATGTGACCACCCCCTGTGTACGGTCCGGAGTAAAATCTTACTTTAATGGTACATTTTGCTTTCTGGGGTACGAGCCTGGAAATGGTGTTATCTTTTGACATCCGGATCAACAAAACATTCGGTTTGTCGTTACTGCGGTCGACATTTAACGTATCCTGTCCGTGTAGCACGACTTTACGCGCCTTTAATCTGGAGAGTTCCACTAAATTAATGGAAATAACTAGTATCAATCGGGGACATTTTTGCTTGCTAATTGTTCTGTATGAGTATTTAGAGTATAGCAACATTTGAGACGTTTTGGTTCATAAGACTTATGTGTTTTAGCTGCTACAATGTAATATCATTGTACATATGCGTCGTTTCTACGGTTTGTGTGTTCGCATTTACTATGGTAAACATGCATTTTTATCTTATATATTAATGCCTCAGTCACAAATGGGCTACGAGCCCTGTACCACCGGTCTACCATCGATTTTTCATGGGTTTAGCACCACTTCCGCGCGATTCTGCATGCCCCGCACCACTGTGGCACGAACATATCGGTGTCGCGAGGGTTGCGATCGGTTAAACTTTTTGTTAAAATATTTTTGGGATCGCTGAAATCGCGGAGGTTCCATAAATGGTGCGATTTGCGCGAGTCTCGTGCCACTGCAGTACGAGGCTGGTGCCACTCAATTGCAATTGTACTGCCGCAGTACGAAAAATCGCCGGAGTGGTATGAAGGTAGCCGTTATGTTGCGAGTCTCGCGTCACTGTGGCACGCCGCCAGTGCCACTGCCACACTCGCACGAGACGGGCGACATGTCTGCCACCAGCCGTCGCCGATTTTATGAAAGACAGTCGTACGGGGGCAGTAATTAGTGTGGCCGCGTGGGCGAGCGCCGTTTATATCGTGCCACAATGGAGATTTGAATTTCGCGTCCCAAATCGCCATTCCCGTGCGGGAGTCGCCCAGTTGCGACTAAGGCATAACTGACTGCTAATATGAGTAGTTTCACAAAACGGTTTGAATCGTCTTCTTTATGATACAATCATATGCCCCGTATTATTCTTTTTATTGATAATAGCATACGGCAATGACCACAGAAATAAGCATCTTCTTCAAGTCTCACATTATCTCACGGTCCCTATTGTTCGGTAAAAAATGCATACACTGATTTTGATTACATATACATGTATAATTCAAGATATAAAGTGCAATCTGAATGGTCAAGCATATCAAGGTAATTTTCAAAACAAATTTATCTTTAATTATACGATAGAAAACTCATTTAGTTGAATTGATTACATTACTATGCCAATTTTATTCAAACTGATCACAAATTCGTTGCTTAATTGTATTTTTAAAACATTCAAAATTAAGTTCTCCATTCAAATACCAGATATTACCGAAACCTAAATTATTTAGAATTTTTTTTTAATATAAAATTCCCCTTAGACTGAAAACAAGAACCTTGTATGAATTTTTGAAAAATTATTTTCGCCTGAGAAAGCAACCTTGTACCAATAGTTGAACATCCTTGATTGTACATCAACATAAAGTGGATAAGATCCCAATTCACCATATATCATATAAATTGGTGTTAAACGCTTTAAATTCAATAATAACTTGCAAAATTTTAAATGAATCCTTTCTAGACGTTCATAATTACTATAACCCCAAACTTCACACCCATACAATAAAATTGGTTTTACAATAGTACCAAAAAGACCATACTGACAACTTATTGATAGTTTATGTAATTTCCCCTTCTTTACAATTTCATAAATAGCCTTTAATCCTTTCTGAGCTTTTCTCTTGATAGTGTTTACAAAACCACCGTTTCTATTGAAAATTACTCCAAGATACACAAATTCATTATCTACCTCAGTCTACTTTATACAAAAAGGCGAAGGTAACATCGTATCAAACGTACTCATAATCCAAAAAGCATATACAAAATCGAGTGTAGGGCAGCACGGACCTCCGACAAAAGCGAAGGTAGGATCAGGTGCCATGGAGGAGTAAGCATCCTCTGCTGACCGGTCACATCCGCCGTGAGCCCTTAGTCGAAATAAAGTAAACGGGATTACCCGTAGTCAAATCTAGTAGGAAAATGACAGTCTAACAAAGGGTATGAAACAAATCAGTCAAAATATGACTTAGTGATAATTTGTAATCGTAAACAAGGTCATTATAGCGACCGTAGAATTTGCGAAATGATGACTTTAATAACCCTGCAACCTCAATTTTTTGTTAGTAGTTGGGCTCGCTTTAAAAAGTCCTCATACGCATAGCATGCTCTTGCGTATCGAATCAACTGGGAGATATACACACCATAAGCAGGTGATAGTGGTACATGTATATTACTACATAGAAAAGAAAAGTTGACGATTGAAAAGTTAAAATCAGCACGCTTATTATGTAATGCAGTTGTCTATTAGAGTCAATGTTAAGTAAAATATCCACAATATGAGAAGATATGTCAATTCTGTGGTGTACTTTATATCGAGTTCGCGGGATAATATCAAATGACATAATTGTGAAATTATGATTTGTAATTGATAGCCCATCACTCTATACCTATATGTAAGGTTAGGACTGCAAGTTTTTTTTTTTTTTTTTTATCCGTAAGGTTTTTGAAACAATTCTCCTTCATTATGATATTTAAAATAAGTCTGCCAATGGGGGCACAATTAGTATCCATAGGAATACCAACGGATTGTTTGGAAGACTGGTTCCAAAAGACTTATACTACTGCACTAGCGGAGCCACAATCCGCCGGAGAGACGGGCCAAATCCCGGATTAACCCCCGCTGGCCAGCCCCTGCCGATCACAGTAAACCTATAAGTCTGGAATGCGAATGTTTACTTCAGTCACCACAACTACCTCGTCTGTATACTCCAGTAAACTGTCTGAATATATTCCTTCCTTTTAACGAATTGCTTGTTCTTCCCCTCAGAACGGCACTCTCTGTTGCACATTCCATCAGAAAAATGCCTTCAACTGTAGTTAGTTACTGAATACATTTCAACTGACAATTTTAGCTAAAACACAGAACAACTCTTTATAATGGAGTTATTTATTGTATTATCTCCTTGAAAATACCACTTCTTATTGCAAGTATTTCATCTCTTTGAATTAACTGGTGATTCATTTGGAAGGTATGATAGATAAAAAACTTTCAGAAATTATACATGCATGACACTTTGTAATTTCCTGTAGATTACTGGAATCATTTCTGTGTACCATTTTGAACCAAGTCAAATCCATTTTTTT
>CAJDSM010001131.1:4388-18738 GCA_903981925.1 Ostrea lurida | reverse complement strand
GCGCAAATATGGCACATGAACGCGTTTGCACACGGGGAGGAAGAGATAATATTTGGCTTTTGTTTTTTCATCAAATCTTTCGAATCTGAGAATTTGGGTGTGTCTTGAACTCTCTACCGATCTGCAAGTCAAAATTACAAATTTGCACGTTGCATGCAGGTGTGCTTCATTTTGATTGAATAATGATAAACGTCTGTAAGCTTTCTAAATGAATAAGAGGATGAATTCATATTTACCCACACAAGGTAGATATATGTGTGTCCCATAGAATGGTGTAAATGGAATGTCAAAGTGCATGCGTGTGCCAATGTCTTTTTAATTGAACCACTTTCTAATTGGGGAGGTTTAAGGGAACATTGTAACGGTCCCCGTTCAATTAGTACTAGAGTTTCTTCAAGTTTTTAAAACAAAAAATAAGTAAACAATTTGGGCTTTCAGGAAAAGCTTGCTCAAGTGTAATAATGCAAAAGTCATGATTACTAAAATGTTTTGAAAACATACCTCATATAAGAAAAAAAATCTATTTCCTAAGTTTTTGAGCAGTATTGATCATGACACAATTTCAGTAGATAAAATTCTTTCGGTCCAAGATCGGTCCACTCAAGTAATTTTGGTAAAGGTAAAGGTCACTCAAAATATTTCAACAGTTTGGACTAAATGTCTCTCAAGGTCATTTTAAAGAGGTCAACGGTACTCAGTCGTATATTTTTTTAATGAAGACAAATTCTTTCATTTCAACAGGTATATATGACAAACCAGTAATATTATTAGTAATAATTTCAGACAAAGTCATTCACTGTTTTAATGCTAATTCTCTCTCTTCTCTCTCTTCTTCTCTCTCTCTCTCTTACTTATTTACATATTAGGGATGTCAAATGAGTATTTCTAGTCGTTATTTGGTAGCTTTAGTCTAAGTCTTTTGAACCACTGTTGGTGATGTTCTTTTGTACAATGTTTACCCCATATGTACAATGTATATAATAAATAATCCAGTAACAACTTTTTTTTACCATGTTACTAGTATTTCATCACAACTGCATTTAAATCTGGGGAATTTTTGCTAATAATAAGGGCATTGTATGGGTAACATGATAAAATGCCTAGGGGTGTATATAACTTCAAATGAGCAGATATCACCGCCGATTAAACTTCAATAAATTGAAATTTTGAATACGCCCATCCATGCACGGAAGCACATCATTTATGGACGAATTTATTTTTCAACTCTGGCTTGTGGTACCCTTGATAAAAATTAAATTTTCCGTGTGTTTTGCAGTCGGTTGTGTAGTTTAATATAAAAGTAAACCCGTACGCGAAATGGAATTGCTTTGATGGAAACTGAATTGCGGAAAGTGGCAATTTTTCTGGCAATTATAGATACACAGAATACCGAAATTGTGAATTTTCAGTATGCTTATTTACTGACTAACTCGAATAATTTATTTTTAGTAGAACGTCGTGTTATCTCTAACAGCCCAGTACTATGTTACTATGTTACTAGCTTGAAATACGGATATGTATTTAATTGCAGTGGTAAAATTAGAAATTCATATCAAAATCTAAGGATTATCTCCCTCAGCGCATAGCTCTGAATCCTTCGAGGTTTTTGGCCCCAATCTTTGGCACTAACATTGATCCTTTTATCAAGTTTTCTTCATGTTTGGATTTCCAAATTCGGTTTGAGCATCACTGAAGAGACATAATTATCGAAATGCCGCATCTGGTGCATAAAAATTGGTACCGTATATTTATATTATATCGAAGATATTCGAATAGTGGAATAATCGTTGACTCCTAATATAGTTCGTTGGTTAGATGAGCTCATCCATCAGTTTCACTGACATCCTTGTTTTTACAGTTAGCATTAAGTATCAGTTTTGAATATTAAAAACGAACGAGACACTTATAGTAATATGATGTAAATATCCAGGTCAAAAGGAAATGTGGGGACAAGAGGATGAAGAAGAGAATAGCCAGAGGGAGGGAAGGTAATGCGTAATTAATAATTATTATTTTAGATTGATATAAAAATAAAGAAACATTTGAATTCAATTCAAAAATAGACAATTAGAATACAAAACTTCGAGCCTGTTCAAACAAATCAATGCATCGATTTATATCGTTGAATTCAGCATTTATGAATTGATATAAACATTCTTTTTTTCTTGTGTTTATAACTCAAATGAGCCTGCAAATTTGTAAATAATTATAGTTTTTGAAAAAAAAACAATGCTACAAAGAGTCGTGATGATCGGTAAAAGTTAGCTACAGTAACTGGCTACTTAAAAAAGAGAAAAGGTGGCTATTAGTACCAGCTACTAAAGGTATAAGGGTTAAATATTAATTCATATTTCGATTTAATAAATGTTAATCAGCAACATACATGAGCACTTTGCTCGCAGAGAGGTTACACTTAATTGTGAATCATATTTCTATCAGCTAATTGCCAATGAATGTTGGAAGTATTAATACTGAGCGAAGCTCGGACGGGAGAAGGCCCGCCCGAAGCAAGGCTCTAAAGGTACACTTGTGTAAAGAAAAAAAGTCAAATTCAAGCAAGAGAATCCATATCCAACTATTTCGGTCATAATTAGGTCGATAACTCTGTTTTGACAGTGAGACTATACGGTAGTTCGTATCAGATGAATTAAATAGCGAGAACTTTGGTGACAGTAGGGAGGTTCATGAACCAAGTTTACAGGGATGTTAATTTACCGTAAAACCCCTTCACACCTTGATTTAATTTTATCAGATGTTTAATTCATATGATTACAAAGTATTAAAACAGAAGTAGCGCAACCAATATTGTTTTTTTCGTCTTTATTACGATAAAACTTAAATCTACAGGGGGAATTAATTTGAAAAAACTATGTTGAATACATGCGATTATGATATACTTAATGAATCATCATGCTTTTGTAATGATGATGAATAAACTCCATGTTAACTTAAACGTGGCTTTTGTTGAAATTGAGGTGTTAGGTGTCACTGTTAAATTCTGTGTTTTTCCCTGCCAATTTCTTAATTACTTGTAATGCATGCTCCTATTTAATGAAATAGGTCCTCTGAATGTATTCAAACCAATTATCGGTAGCTAACACAACACAACTTCCAACAACACATCAAATGACATATTGAATAAGATATACCTTTGTTTGTACAAATAAAAAGACAATGGCTCTAAGAATTTCAATGATTAATATTGCCCAAAGTCATTTGCAAGCACTTGTACTTGTGTCAGTCAAGGAAAGGACATTTCGAATTTTCATGGGTAAGCAATGTTTTCTTTTCTTGTCAGTGTTTAATCATAACAGATTTTAAAATAACAACAACTTTCATATGACGCTAAGCCGCTTTGTTTACTTCCCGGTTGCGTCCGCCATTTTGAAATATTAGGTGAAAATTCTTAATTTCAGACGGATTTTGAAGCAATAAAGTTGGTTCTTGAACTGAACTGTTTCATGTTTCATATAGTTTTAATGTTTTAACTTTTACACTAGATGACCAAACTTTATTCCAGATATATGAAAAAAAGGCTTAAAAATACGGTGTTTATAGACGCAAAAAGCGAAAATTCAACCAAATCTGGTTAATTTACACGCTAATCATTGAAGGTATAAACACTATTTTTCAAATGAAATTTTGAAGCAATAAATCTTTATTCGAACTGAAATACAATATATCATCTTTTGTAGAAATTAATGTTCTTTCAGGTCAGGGGTCCAACTTTTTTCTATATAATGCATGAAAAAAGTTTATAATGGTTTATTACAACACTCCCCGTTATCGCCTATAGTAAATACAGGTACTCTTGATAGGTAAACAAAACACTTTAAGTCACGTGATGACGCATAGTTTGGAGTATGAGAATCATCCCGACATACGTTCAAGGAATTTTTCGTGCCAATGAAGGGCGCGCCATTTTGTTTTTTTTCACTGTTATCCCCCACAAACAAGTTTGGGGGGAGGTATATAGGAATCACTCTGTCTGTCCGTCCGTTCCGTCTGTCCGTCGTCCGGTAAAATCAGTTTTTTCCGCACTTTTTTTCTCACTGCTTGCAGATATTCATTTGATATTTGGTTACCATGCTTATTGCCATACCCAGTTACAAAATCAAGTTTCGAGTTTGGTTTTGATCGATCCATTATTTCACCGAGTTATAGCCTTGACTTAGAAATTCATAACTATCAGTTTTTCCCGCACCTTTTTTTTTCTCACTGGCCTTGCAGATATTCATTTGATATTTGTATAGATGTTGCTTTGCCTACCAAGTTACAGATCAAAGTTCGAGTTTGGTTTGCATCAGATTTATATTCTACTGAAGTTATGGCCCTTGGACTTAAGAAAATTTCAATAAATTATCAAGTTTTCCGCACTTATTTTTCCTCACTGTTTGCAGATTCATTTGATAATTTGGTACAATTGCTTTCGTATAACCAAGTTCAAGATCAAGTTCGAGTTTGGTTTTGATCGTTTAATATTTCCACTGAGTTTTATGGCCCTTGGACTTAAGAAAAATTTCATAATTATCAGTTTCCGCACTTTTTCTCTCACTGCTTGCAGATATTCATTTGATAATCTGGTACAGTTGCTTTGCATACAAGTTACAGATCAAGTTTGAAGTTGGTTTTGACGATTCAATATTTCACTGGGTTATGGCCCTTGACTTAGAAAATTTCATAAATATCAGTTTTCACGCACGTTTTTTTTATCACTGCTTGCAGATATTCATTTGATATTTGGTACATTGCTTTGCCATACCAAGTTAAGATCAAGTTTGAGTTGGTTTTTGATCGTTTATATTCCCTGAGTTATGGCCCTTGGACCTTAGAAAATTTATAAATTATCAGTTTTCCGCACTTTTTTCTCAATGCTTGCAGGATTCATTGATATTTGGTATAAATTGCTTTGCCATACCAAGGTTACAGATCAAGTTCGAGTTGCCTTTGATCGATCTATAATTTCACTGAGTTGTTGGCCCTTGGACTTAGAAAATTCATAATTATCAGTTTTCCCGCACTTTTTTTCCTCACTGCTTGCAGATATTCATTTGATATTTGGTCATTGCTTTGCCATACAAGTTACAGAATCAAGTTCGAGTTTGGTTTTGATCGTTTATATTTTCACTGAGTTATGGCCCTTGGCTTAGAATAATTTCTAAAATTATCAGTTTTCCCGCACTTTTTTTCCTGTCCTGTTTTGCAGACTATTCATTTTGATATTTAATACATTGCTTGTCATACAAGTTACGATCAAGTTTCGAGTTTGGTTTTGATCGATTATTATTTCACTGAGTTAATGGCCCTTGACTTAGAAAATTTCAAATAAATTATCAGTTTTTCCGCACTTTTTCTCCTCACTGCTTGCAGATATTCACTTTGATATTTGGTACAATGCTTTTGCCATACCAAGTTACAGATCAGTTTGAGTTTTGGTTTGATGATTCATATTTCACTGAGTTATGGCCCTTGGACATTAGAAATATCATAAATTATCCAAGTTTCCGCACTTTTTTTCCTCACTGTTCGCAGATATTCATTTGATATTTGGTACCATTGCTTTGCCATACAAGTTACAGATCAGTTCGATTTGGTTTCGTTATGATTCATCTTTTTCCTGAGTTATGGTCCTTGTCCTATCCTGGCTTTACCATAATCTGATCGATATAGCCTATATAATGGCATTAGAATATTGTTGGAGTCCGCAATACATTTTGTCATCGGTAGGGGACTACTGTATTGCTATGTAATACTCTCAGAATGCTTGTTTACCGTATCTTAATAATTCCATGAGCAAAGTGGGGGAGCGAAAACGGCTGACAAAAAGGGAAATCCTTTCGTGTACAGTAAGTTTCTTTCTTACATACTGTCGAAAATTGGAAATACAACAGAGATCGAACGCCGAGCACTTGGGAACGGAAGAGACATTCGTTAAGAAAATATTACGCCGACATATTATTTATCACGACGTTTTCGCGTGCCATCCGCCAAACAGAAAACATTTCAGTCATTTAATGGAAAGTTAACTTCTTATTTTCTTGCAGAAAGTCAAAAAAAGGGTCGGCTTGTATTTAGTGATTATCGTTGCAATTTGCAATAAATACAATATTTTTTTGTTAAATTCCTAAATACGATATCACGTGATAGGTCACGTGATAAAAACAACAGTCTTGGTGAAATGTCATGAAATCCTATTATATATCGATTATGAACGCTCGAATTCACTCTCGGATTTTTTTCATCTGAATACGTAACATGTCAGAACACTATGATTTGTTTTTATGCATGCTTTTAACGTTATATCTGTATGGGACAGCCTTAATTAGTTGGAGCAATTCTTATTTTTCGTCAATTTAAATGTGATACCACAGGGAGGTTAAACATATTTTTGGTCCAGTTTTTTTGGTGTCTATATGTAATCTGACATTTTTTCAGGAAATGTGAATGATTTTAAGCAATGTGTTTCATGATGGTTTGGCAGTGATCTCAGATAACACCAATGCAAAACTTCGAGATTTTAACCCACCCCTGATAACTACGTGTATCAATACATGAACTATCATTTGTGCAGATTGAAAATGCTTCACTTTACATTTTTAACCATCTTCACAGAGCTCAATTTCCATCCTTCGTGGACCTACTCCTTTGTCAGATATCGTAAAAATTAGGAAAACCACAGTTCCTTTAGATATTTTCCGCCAAATTATTGAAAGTAACATCGGTAAAACAAATAAAAATGTATAAGTGGCTGATTTCCTTATTAAGGCGTGATATCTGACTAAACTTTTCCCATTAAGTAGCTTGGCTACTAGTAGTCTGTAGCCAAACTTTTCTCTTTTTAAGTAGCCAGTTCTAGTAAGCTACTTTACCGATTGTCATAAGATACTCGTTTTAATGTAAATATCAACTAATGTGTATATCTTGGACTTACTAGGTTTTATTGTTACATTTCTTTTCAAAAAGATTTAGGAAATTATGATACAAACAAGATTTTATTGGTGAATAAATTCTTGATCATCTCTTCAGTGCAGAGTAAATTTGCCTAAATACACTGAGTTCGATGATGGAGAAATATTACAAAAAAAGGTAGAAGAAAATAAGCCTAGTCGAGACTCCAACCCCAACAAACTGCTCCGTGGGTAAGTATGAATAAAAGACTGGAAACATTTGTAAAAGTGTATGAGATTGATAAGAACGTTGCTTCTTTAATCCCCCAGTTTTTAACAACATTATGTGTTATCAGTCTGACCCTAGTCATAATAACAGTGGAATTTAGTCGATTGAAGGACAAGATTCGATGTCAATTATGTGTCGATGCATGCCGACGACGTAATCGTAATACTATTGCGCACCGCCATAATGAATTTATCACTCACTCACATGGGAGGGTCAGGTCAGTATTTAGTAAGGCATGAGACAGGGCAATATCACCTAGCGTTACACATACAACTATCGCCGAGGACGGAGTGCTAATGGAAGACGGCGTAAAAGCGAGGCACACAATGAGGGTGGTGTGAATGTAAGCAGAGAGGGGTCTGCGCGATCAGCCGTTTGAGCCTGGTTCGGGCGAACGGCCCTGCCAGAGTGATCTCTTAGGACTGGACCTTCCATTCTACACATTACGCGGGATCTTTAACCCACGCCCCTGTTACGAATCAGTCCAGTGGATAGTTTACAAGCCCTGCACTGTGAATCGTGTCTCGTGAGTTAAGTGCTATCAATTTCTCAACTTCCATTCATGCGGCCCATCACCATTTACCTTAAACTAGGAAGAAATCACCTTACGTCTAAGAGCTTTGATTTATATACACATTTTATTTTTTCAGGCATTTGAGGCATTGCGAAAAAGTCAAAGCTCCCATGGAGATCCACCTGTCTAATATGGGGGTACGGAGACCATTACGTATAAAATCTAACATCCAGAATCGTTACACAAGTCTGTACATAACATAATGAAATTGGTATGGACAACAACACAACCAAATGTTATTTATTGAAAATCATTATCGAATACGCTACATATTATCAGATTTGATTGATTTTTTGATTGAATTGGTGTTTGTTTTTAATGATGAAATTGTCATTTTCTTTTTCTTTTTTTCCTCAGCAAAACAAACGGCCAGAAGTGTTGAAAAATTTTGAAAAAATATGGTAAAACTGCGCTCTAAAGAACTGATACTCGAGTGATGAGAAAAACTCTGTTACAGGTTGGTGTTAATCAAAATATCGCCAGCTCATTTGTGTTTGAATATTTTGAAAAACAGCGTACTAGAGATGTAAAGGCAAAAGATAGAACAGTGATCAATCTCGTAAATCTAATAGAATACAAAAACAAGAGTTGGGGCAATACGGACCCCTGGACATACTACCAAGGTGGGATCAGCGTGCATAAGAAAGTAACCATACCCTGTTGACGCGGTCACACCCCGCCCCCCGGTGAGCCCATAGTCTTGTCAGCGTAAATCGGAACAATTCGTAGTCAAATCAGTGTGTGAACATAACGGCCCTAACAATGGTTATAAAACACATCAGCAAGCATTTGACTCCATTGCAAGGTTCATATTGGTAAACTAAATCGTATAACGACCCATAGAACTTTACGAAATCAACTGGACCAGAAGGGGCATGTAAGATTTAGGAGGCTATCGCAATATAGCTAGAGCAGATAATCGCCCTGAAACCGAAGTGGACGTATTTCCTGTAATAATATGTGAGATGAATTTGCTATTGTAACTAGTGAACCTGACTCGCTCTTGGTTTAAAGAGGAGAGACTCTCACACTATATCATCGCTGCCGAAGAAAACCACACAGGTTCTGACCATTGAACTTATAGCCGCGGGCGAAAATACGTTTTTCTGCCTCAGGCTATTGGGAAGAGCAATATATATCGAGTATTCTTCAGGTTTTTAAGTCAAACTTCAAGAGGTGCCAGTGCAGTTTCTTACGTCACAAGGAATTTAGAAGTATATATCACTAGATCCTTCTCGATTTGTGATTTGCGACCGTTTAATACCTGATTTAACGGTTCGCAAACTGAGTTTTACCGGCAGCGCGTAAGCGAGCCGGTAAACGGATGTTTGCACCGTTTAAATCAGCATTACGGTCAAGACTCCACAAATGAGAGGTAGTTATTTCACATTCTAATTGCAATTTTGCTTTACGAGGTGGCACATGTAGATAGATCGTGTGAGGTTTTGTGCTATTTTGTGTTGTTTATGCACACAATATATATGCTTGACGTTATGATTTTATCCCACCGGATGAGCCGCGAGAGCCATTAGGATACGCACGCTCTACATAAGGTACGCCACACGCATCATCACATCGCTCCATCATTTGACTTTATGTTTTTAGACTGCTCGAACCAGAGTATGTAGTACGAGGTTAACTACGACCACAAGAGCGCTCACTCGTAAACGCTCATTTAACACCTAAAATTCAGTGATTATCCGCAGGAGTACAAAAAACGTCTTCGCTAGTGTAGTACAATCAAGATCATGATAAACTTCACCGCGAGCGATATCAGACGAGGAAAACAAGCTCTTAGACTTTTAATATAAGTTGTTATATTTAATTATTGAGAATGTTAATCTTATTTTGAAGATGTATATATGGTCAAATTGAGAATTGCACTGATATCCCTAGTCTTCACGGAAATTTGAACCTAATAATGATGGTTTATTACTACAGCAGTGACTTCTCTTGCTTTAAATTCATTATGAAGATGCACAAAATTACACAATCATATAGTAATGTTGATTTATCTTTCAAAAATTCGACGATTCTTGGAAATCAGCAAATTTTAACTCCTAATAATTATATGTTTTGAAATTAGACTACTCGATCCCTTGTGATGAATAAAAAAGCCTGACTTCGTTCATAGTGGACCTACTCATTCTTTTAAAAGGCGTCTTATTGCCAAAAATGAATTTTTCGCAAGGTACAGATTCAAAGGGCATAGTGAGCAAAATAAATCCGAATTTGGATAAACTGAAAGTTGCGGGTCCTGCCCAACCCCCGCATTGATTTGGCTTACTCAATGAAGTTATTTGATGGTCATCATGTTCCACAAAAACTTTTCATCTGTCCAATCTTGACCAAAAACCCTTGGCAAATCATTCACGAAATCTCTCTGGAACTAATATCAACCAACTCTTCTTGAGTAAGGATGCCTGTCTGACTTGGTAATCAAGTAAAGGCAGGAAAATGAAGGCGTGTACCTAACATCAGCAAATTTGGCTGTTAAAGTTGACTCACACTGTGATCTACAGATGGCAAGCAAGTATCTATTCTGTAATATTCCTGACACAATGCCAGGGCAGCAACAACGGCCTTACAACGGATCATATTCCGATGTCATTCCCCGTACCCGGTTTTCCAAATACTGATCGATCTGGCATAGTGAATATTGGGACGAAATCAAAGAACGAAATAACTCAGCCATCATATTATACGTATCACAGCAATCGTGATGGCATTTAAACACATTCCTTTATTATAGTATTATACTATTAATATTTCCTCCTTAGGTGGTTTTTTTATGCTTTTTTCCTCGATACATTGAATTTTCTCATTCTGTTTTAATGTTATAATAATCCCAATTGATCAGTAGTTTAAAAATAGGGAAGCAATAAAAGTTGTTTTGGCCTATTTTTGGAATGTTACATGTACGTTAAGATTACGCTAATAATGGATTTTTATAATTGTGAAAGATATATTTCGTAAATTTGTAAAAAATTAATACCTTCTCCAAACTGTCATTCTGAAGTCTCTTCTATTTTCCCTTTTCCTTGAGTATAGTATGTCCTGTCCTACTTTCTTTTTAAACATTTTGATCTTTCCGCAATACTCAGATATACAGTAGATATATTAAACTAATTTTAACAACTCGGAAATCTTCCGCGTCGCTCGAATCTCGCACAACTGTAGACTAGCTTTGCCGTCTGATATCGTATATTTTATTTTTCAAGAGTGAATTGACTTTAATGAAGCGCAAATTTTTGCAGGGATGTGACCACCACGGGTGATGTGATCGCGTCGTAGCCACGAGCACGCACACGTCTTAACTATTAGTTGAAATTAGTGTAAGACACTACCATTTCTCGCTCTCTCTCCTGGGGAAGTGGTATGACGGAGGCTCATGCGTAGCTATTGCGAAGTCTTTTGAAATCCGATCTTAAACCAGAAACAAGTTGGTTTGTCGTTAGTTAGCTGCAGGAGCAACAAAATATTAAGCACGCTCACTCTCGCAGTCCTGAAGTCAGTGTAGCAACGGACTTTAAACGCGCCTTTAATCTGGAGAGTTCACTAAATTAATGAATAGAGCCTACTATAGTATCAATCCGGGGCACTCTCTCTCGTACGTATATTGCTGTCGGATGTGGGCGCGATATGATGAGGCGTATCTTTACGCGAGTGAGCGGAGGATCGGTTTTATGCCGACGACTAGGTCTGTGACTATTAGCCTCTACAAATTGCGATGTACTCATTGTACCAAAAAGCGGTCATGTGTTCTTCAGTTTGTGTGTTAAGTGATATCGTTTGAAATATATTTATGCAGAATCTTATGGTAATATGAGATAGCAGTCCATCGACTAATCAAGAATAGGAACGGGCCGATAACGTGCCGTATATCCTTGGTAGAGCGGCTCCTAAGGGGATACCGGGTGGACGCGAGATCCTCGGTAGATTCTTTGATCAATGGGTTTAGCACCATCTGACCTCCGCGCGAATTCATGCATGCCCGCAGCCCACTGTGGCACGAAACATATCGGGTGTCTGCGAGGGTTCGATCGGTTAACTTTGTTGTTAAAAATATTTTTGGGATCGCTGAAATCGCGGAGGTTCATAAATGGTGCGAATTTGCGCGCAGTCTTCGTGCCACTAAGAATCGGTTCTGCAGTTACGCAGCGCTGGTGCCACTCGCAATTGCAATCTGTACGCCGCAGTACGAAAAATCGCCGGGAAGTGGGTGACGGAGGTAGGCCGTTTATGTTGCGAGTCTCGCGTCACTGTGCACAGCGCCGCAAGTGCCACTCGCCACACTCGCCACGAGACGGGCGACATGGATTCAGGCGCAAGGAAAGCCCGGTCCGCCGATTTTATGAAAGGCAGGTCGATACGGGGGCAGTAGAGCTTAGTGTGCGCGTGGGAGCGCCGTTTATATCGTGCCACAAATGGAGATTTGAATTTCGCGTCCCCCAATCGCCATGCGGTATGGTGATGCGGAGGGTATGGTTCTGCTTCCCAGACTTTCGATAGAGATAGACGCCATATGGATACGTATAAGATCAGCTGACGTAAGCCTAAGTTATATATATAACGCTCTTTAGAACATCGTATTTTATATATATACATATCATATGCCCCGTATTATTCTTTTTATTGAATAATAGATACGGCAATGACCCACAGAAATAAGCCATCTTCTCAAGTCTCAACATTATCCTCACGGTCCTATTGTTCGGTAAAAATGCAATACACTGATTTTGATTACATATACATGTATAATAAGATAATAAGTGCAATCTGGAATGGTCAAGCATATCAAGGTAATTTTCAAAAACAAAAATATTTACTCCCTTAATTATAGCGGCATCAACTATCTTTGTTAAAATTTGAGAGACGCGGTGCCGACATGTTATTATCTGAAGAGAACTTTACGACAATATGTGTAATTGTCATATCATTATTATGTAAACAACAAGTCGAGTTCATAAGACAGCTGGGGTCTCTGAATGCCATTCATCTACCAGAATATTACCGAACATAAATTATTTAGAATTTTTTTTTAAATATATAACATTCCCCTTAGCACTGAGGAAACAAGAACCTGTGTATGCAATTTTTGAAAATGTCTGAATTTTCGCGCTGAGAAAGCAACGCTTGTCCGCATGTTGAACATCTTGTAGATTGTAACATCAACAATAAAGTGGATAAGAATCCAATTCAAACCATAATATCATATAAATTGGTGTTAACGCTTTAAATCAATAATAACTGCAAAATTTTAAAATGAACCCTTTCTAGACGTTCATAATTACTATAACCCAAACTTCACACCATTACAATAAAATTGGTTTTACAATAGTACCAAAAAGACCATACTGACAACTTATTGATAGTTTTTATGGTAATTTCCCTTCTTACAAAAATTTCATAATAGCCTTTAATCCTTTCTGAGCTTTTCTCGTGATAGTGTTTACAAAACCACCGTTTCTATTGAAAATTACTCCAAGATCCACAAATTTTATCCTACCTCAGTCTAACTTTTAAAAAAGGCGAAGGTAACATCGTTATAAACGTACTCAAATCCAAAAAGCTATACAAATCGAGTGTAGGGCAGCACGGACCTCCGACAAAGCGAAGGTAGGATCAGGTGCCATGGAGGAGTAAGCAATCCTCTTGCTGCCGTTCACAATCCGCCGTGAGCCCTTATTCGAAATAAAGTAACGGGATTACCCGTAGTCAAATCTAGTAGGCAACTGACAGTCTAAAACAAAGGGTATGAACAAAATCAGTTTCTAAAATATTGACTTCAGGATAATTTGGTAATCGTAAACAAGGTATTATAAGCGACCGTAGAATTTGCGAATGATGACTTTAATAAACCCTGCACCCAATTTTTTGTTAGTAGTTGGGCTCAGCTTTAAAAAGTCCCATACGCATAGCATGCTCTTGCGCTAATGAATCCACTGGGAGATATACACACCATAAGCAGGTGAGTGTACTGTATATTATACATAGAAAAAGAAAAAGTTGACGATTGAAAGTTAAATCAGCAACGCTTATTTGTAAATGCAGGTTGTCTTATTAGAGTCAATGTTAATAAAAATACATCAAATATGGAGCAGATATGTTCAGATTGTGGTGTATACTTTATATCGAGTTCGCCGGGATATATCAATGGACATAATTCGTGAAAATTATTATTGTTAAATGATTAGCTACATTCATCTATATACCTATCATGTACAGGTTGAGCGACACTGCAAGCATTGATTTTTTTTTATTTTTTTGATCGATGCTCGCCGTAGTTTTGACAAATTCTTTCATATGAAAATAAAAAATAAGTCTGCCAATCAGGGGTTGGCACAATTAGTAGTAATACTCATGTAGGATACCACGGATTGTTGGAAGCCTTGGTCTTCACGAGCAGTAGCGATAGATATCAACTTATATGTAAGCGCACAATGCTCTTAATTCACTTCAGAGTAACTTGTGCGGGCAATCAAGTGTTTTCTAACAAAATATATGTTTGTTTCCCAACGACTAGAATTCGTATTTTCTGTTGCCGTTTTTGTTTAAGAAATGCCTTACCTATATCTGAAAAGCTAGATTTTAATTTCT
>CAJDSM010001128.1:8277-20384 GCA_903981925.1 Ostrea lurida | reverse complement strand
GAGAGAGAGAGAGAGTTTTAAGAAAACAGGTGGTTCCATTTAAAACTTCATTTACACAATTTTTATCAACAAAAAACAAAAAATTGTAATATTATAATTTTTTTTCCTCAGGAAGCACAAAAATTATTTATTTTAAATATAAATTTTGTGCTTCCTGGGGAAAAAAAATCGTTAAGATATTCATTGCAGTGCGCATATTCCGGGATTTCTAACTGCGAGGTACGAGCCACGCGCGGAGTTCCGAATGTCTATATACATGTATGTGGGGTTATTTTACCAAAATGAAATGGAAGCAATCCAAAGAGCGCTTTCTTTTTTAAACGAATTATCCAGAATTGACTAAAAAAAAGGCCGGAGGGGGCGCGGTCGGCTGAAATAGGGTACCAAAAAAAAAAAAAAAGAGGCTTAAATTGGAGCATTTGAGTGCTTTTTATATCCTTATCTATCTGACCTCGCATATACATTCAGTTCCCGACACTTAAATGGGTTGATGGGTTTTAATTAAATCTCTCTCTCTCTCTCTCTCTCTCTCTCTCTCTCTCTCTCTCTCTCTCTCTCTCTCTCTCTCGTGATAATTAATTATCAGTATTTGTGATGAAAGTACATATTATTACGAGCCACTACAAAGACCTACAAACATCAAAATCGAACATTGATCAGATTCAATGATAATCATAATTTTGTAAATTGCCGCGAAGAAAAACTCTCTAAAAAAAGCAATAAATTTGCACGTATTTTAAATCTTAATCAAAAAATAGAAATAACAGTGAGAAGATTAAAATATTTCTGTATTCAAATCATTTTTGAAAGAAATTTTAATTGTAAATGTAGGGGTTCATTTTAAAATTCTAATTATGCAAATCTTGTTGGTACGTACGGGCACTTGTTATTTTGCTGATGCATGTTGGGTAGTATTGAAATATGGCGGCTCCCATTCTGAAGTGGAAGCGGGTAACCAATACTACAGGGCCATGTCCACGGCCCAGACATGGTCACAGAGCAGTTGCTATCAAAGATTTGATGGTTGTTTTTGGTGGTGGTAACGAAGGAATAGTTGATGAGCTCCATGTTTACAACACGGGTAAGTTTGTTGTTGTCGGAAGATTAGTACCAGAGAGAGTCGCCATTTTGTTTAAATGTCAAACTTTAGCATCATCTCGATTATGAAAAACTACGACAGTTGATGACTGAATTAGGAATGCAAATGAAAGAAAAAAATATATTATACAGTTAAATGATTTTGGTTCCCTGTTTGTTTGGATACTTTAGACTTTTGCAGAAAATTCTGCATTTGTTCCGAAAATTCAAAATGGCGCCGCCCTATATTTACCCACGATTCTACGAGCAGTGTTTATTGTGTGAAACTGATCTGATTTACATGAAGGTTGTTAATGAAAGAATTTCTTTTATCCTAGTTTTAATTTGCAATACAAGATCTTGATTGTAATCATGATTTACTGTGTTTGCGGTTTGCGTTATTGGTAGTTGTCTACAAACAAACAATATGGCGACTTTCTTGGAGCGGCGGCTTAAAATGAAAACGAGGCTACATTCATTTGCTGGCGATTTTTTTTTTTTTTTTTTTTTTTTTATATTATTTGCGACTATTTTTATTTTTTACCATTATTTATTTCTCGAATAAAATTAGGGTATTGATTATTTATAAGTGATGTGCAATTTTTTTGGTAACCTAACATTTTTTGGCGCGGATCTAAAGGGCACGGGTAGACTGGCTACTTCTTTGTTACTTTGACAGCTGAAAAATGGCCATCAGAAAAAAATCAAGTATGCTTGATTTGTCATTTTGAAATGTGTGTCCCATTGCTGTTTTAATGAAATTCAAGTGAAGAAAATTGTGTGAATGTGTACAACCTACTATCGAAACATACTTTTGATATACTGTTGAACTTCAATATCTGGAACACTGATATCTCAAATACTATATGGCTATGTCAAAGTGATTCGGAAGTCCCAGCTGTAAATATGCTGGGCCAACAGGTCAGCTTTTTTTGTAAAGCACACACTAACACGTGTTGCAACTATGCATTGAACATATTTAATCAAGGTGTCGGAAGATGACGTTATACACAAATACGTCAACAAAACCTCGACTAGGCTAGAGTCAGGTACATATCAAGGATGCTTAATCAACAGCAGCCATCTGTTTTCTTAGTATTTTTAATCTGGATATCTCTTAGTGTATGTTATTGAAGTAAGCTGTTTTATATTTGTGTTTACATTTAGGATGTTATGGTGCTTGTAAAAGTTTGAACAATTTTTGTTTTGGTGTAAGTATCGCCCTCTAATTCTATTGCAGCCACTAACCAGTGGTTTGTACCAGCTGTGCGGGGGGACATACCACCAGGATGTGCGGCCTACGGCTTCATTTGCGACGGAACCCGCATTCTGGTGTTCGGTGGTATGGTGGAGTACGGGAAATATTCCAACGAGTTGTATGAGCTTCAAGCGAGTCGATGGGAATGGAAGAGACTAAAACCCAAGTCCTGTAAAAATGGCCCCCCTCCTTGTCCGAGATTGGGTAAGATATACAAAGAGTCATAAAATTCTATTCCTGTATAATGTATGTACCACTACCATACTCCTTGAAATGTTATTTTGTTTTGCCTCGGACTAGAATGTCGCTCTGTCATTGGTGGACTCGCGTCACATGATTTCGTCTAAATTTCTTTAGACGGCGAGTAGCAAAATATAGACGGCAACATGGCGGACATTACGTCTTTTTTAGTATTGAAACTAACTTTTCGTCATACTGTGCTGTCTATATTTGGTCCTTGACAAAACAAAACACTTATTAGGTTTGTTACTGACTGTCTACAGAAATATGTCAGGTTATTCAAGTCCATAGAAGGCTCGGCTTCGCCTCGCCTTCTATGGATTTGAACAACCCGACGTATTTCTGTAGACAGTCAGTAACAAACCTAATAAGTAATAATATCCAGTTGACTAAGAGTTTTACTTTGCAATAGTGCTTCTGCAAGGAAAATGTTTAATTAGAATTTGATGGATCTAACAAGCACCTTTATTTCTCTGTATTGGGAACATCCTAGGTGTTTATAATTAGGAAGATTTTGATACTAAGTTCTGTATTCCTTTGTTTGAATGTAGGTCACAGTTTTACCTTACTGGGAAACAAAGCCTATCTATTTGGAGGGCTGGCTAATGACAGTGAAGATCCCAAAAACAACATACCCAGGTAACAGATACCACCGTTGTAAATTTGTACTTGATTTTCAGTTTCATATTGTCGAAAAAAGTACTGCTCTACTAGTATGTCAAAGAGATAAAAATGTCATAAAATGTTGCATGTCCTGTTCCTTTTCAAACGATATCTGAATGACCTTTATGTACTGGAACTGAAGCCACATTCTAACACACTTTCCTGGGATTTTCCCGCCACAATCGGACAGCCCCCTCCCCCTCGGGAGTCGCACACGTGTGTAGGATATGCAGAGAAAGATGGCAGACGGCCACGTTTAATTATCTACGGAGGAATGAGTGGATGCCGTTTAGGCGACCTTTGGCAGTTAGATATAGGTTAGTCATAACTATTTCAATTTTCCATGGTAAGTTTTCTGTTTGTCACAGATACAGAAGAAAGCTTGCCCGAGATAATTCATGTAAGAATGTAGAAGTATAAAAAAAGATGTCTCCCTCATTCTCTTGAGAAATATTTAAACCATAATAAGGTGGAGAGAGTGCATTTGAATTTCTTTCTGAAAGAATTTATGCACACTGTTCGTTTTTTGGACAGACACATACACATGGATTAAACCAGTGGTACAAGGCCTGCCCCCATTACCCAGAAGTCTCCACTCCGCCAATGTGATTGGTCATCGTATGTTTGTGTTTGGAGGGTGGGTTCCCTTGGTGATGGATGATGTGAAAGTGGCCACACACGAGAAAGAGTGGAAATGTACCAACTCTCTGGCCTCCCTCAATCTAGGTAAGCATACAATGTTAATTTCTCTGCATGTTGTTATTTAAAGCAGTATAAGTACCTTTATTTTTTTTTTTTCAAACCATACGCATAGTGTTTAATTACATGAAATCATAGTTTGTATGGGTCATGGAATTTGACCTTGGTCATGGAATTTGGTTTTAGGTCTTGAAAAGTCTTTCTCGCGTTTAGTCGGTTAGTAATAATTTGTCGTCCTGTTGCATTTCTTCTCTCCAGAAACAATGACTTGGGAGCCCCTGGCTATGGAGGTATTTGAGGACTCTCTTCCCCGAGCCCGGGCAGGGCATTGCTGCGTGTCTATACACACACGTCTGTACATCTGGAGTGGCAGAGACGGCTACAGAAAAGCCTGGAACAATCAGGTGACGGTCACATGACTTACAGTGCTGTAAATTCACGTGCCTTACAACGCTGTAAATGTGGACGATTTTACACTGCTGTTACACTCGCACTTATCACTTTACAGCTCGTGCTTGTAGAAAGTCCATTACATGTAGCACCAGGAAAAGTACTCATTTTTTTTGTTTTTTGGTTGTTGTTTTTCACCTATATGTCACAGCTTTACATTGTAGTTGCTGAACGCTCTGCTTAAATTTCCATGTTTTAGGTCATGCTGAAGAGAACCCAATTCGTACAATGTATATCATTGCTTTTAACTTTCTCAAATATACTATGGTGTACCACGTATTGTGATTTCTTTTTCCATCGTATGAAGATCTGTTAAAGAGAAAATGTTTAATATGTATTTTATTTCCAATATGTTGTAGGTTTGCTTCAAAGACTTATGGTTCCTTGAGACAGGTTAGTGTTCCATCTATTAGGGGATTAAACTGACTTTGTTTAGTATGGATTTAAATCAAACTGTGTCTCCAAATCAACATCCACTACAACATTTTTTTACTTCCTTTTTCCAGAGAAGCCCCCCGCCCCCTCTCGAGTGCAGCTAGTGCGCGCCAGTACGAACACGTTAGAGGTCTGCTGGGGGGCAGTGCCCACTGCTGATGCTTATCTACTACAGCTACAGAAGTACGACCTACCCCCCTCCCAGGCCCTCACCCCCACAGCTATACCCCAGACAAACCCCCTCATGAAAGCCGTCAACGCCCCCAGTACAGCACAACCCACCGTGGTCCGGACCCCTACTCCAGGTAAGGGAGAGAACTGCGGCATCAATTCGTAAAATATTGAGGAATCTTTTTTTTTCATTCTTGTCTTTCTATAGAGGTGAATTTGCTTACAAATTATCTCTCTCTAACTGCTTTTCATTAAAAGTTAGTAAAGTAAATTAGCATTGGAATGCCAACAGCAAGTCTATCTAACATACACAGTGACTTTGGAATCCCTCTGACTTGTTCATTGACTCTGTATGCACTCTGGCATGCTCAGAGATTTTCTGATAACCTCTATCATGTACATTGACTTTTGGATACCCTCTGACCTGTACCTTGACTTTTGGATACCCTCTGGCATAGAAGTACAGTTGTACATTGACTTTTGGATACCCTCTGACCTGTACCATGACTTTTGGATGCCCTCTGGTATACAAGTACATTTGTACATTGACTTTTGGATACCCTCTGACCTGTACATTGACTTTTGGATACCCTCTGGTGAAATTATAATGTAATGCAAAGCATCCTTGTGTAAATATCAAATCACCATAGTCTCAAATACTTTGATAGAGAAACTGCTGATATAACGACGTCGATAAAACAAGAAATTATCCACCGCAAAATTTAAAATCCTAGTGTGCAGAAACAGAAATACATGTTACATACATGTAGATGCTTCTAAAAACAAAAAGTACTCATCAATAGAGCTAGGCTTGCTAGAGGTTGATTGATATGCATTGTATCCATATTTTGTGAATTTTTATCTATCCCTGTTTTAGGAATTGCACAGATTCGAACAAATACAGGAGCACTAGGCTCCGTTACCATGGCATCGCCACAAACAATTAGAGGTAGATCTCTACGACTTTCTGCATGCCTGTGTATCTGTCTTTCTGCTCCCCGTAACACAGTGGTGAATTATGGTGTAGAAAATACAGGTTTTGTTAATGCATCATTACATACAGACTCCCTCAGCATGACAATGTCATTTATTTATGTTTTTTGATGTAGAGTAAATTGGCATCATAGACAAGAGTTTTTTTTAAGTTTTCTTTACTTGGCTTATTCATGAGACATTAGTAGAATGTTTACAATATTCCTCCTATGGTAAATATGAATTAAGGAGGGGGGGGGGGTGGAGGTGTGTAGGAGGAGTGTGGTAAATGAAGCTTTTGTTGTTGTGTACTGCTTTAATCCTAGTCATGTAAGATCAGATTCCAGAGTACTCAGGGGGAAATTAAAAAAAAGTTGTCGCATGGTGTTAACGAAGATGACAATTAACTGGTAGTTTTTAATTTGAATGATGTAACTCTGTTGATACATACACTGGTGTTGGTTTGTATTACCCAGGAATCCCATAGCCAGACCTTCAACTAACACTCGGTGCTTTTTATGTACTTTCAAATGTAAATGATGTATTTCTTTAAAACGATATTTGTCCACATAATTGATGAATCAAAACCCATTTTGGGTTGGGTGTTGGTTTGATTTAGTTTTCAACATACGCCCTTGTTACTGATGAAACAAAAATTTATTCTTGGTGTCAAATTTACAAAGAAATGAAGAGGAATAAGTTTTTATAACCAGATTTCTGATGCCTTTCTTACAATCATTAGAATCCAGTGATTTTTTAAAGGCCCGTTTTGGGGTTTTGGGTCCGAATATCGACACTTTCCCCTCCCAAAAATTGTAAATTTTTTCCCAATATAGTTTCCATTTTTCTCAATAATAGAATTAGGAAATGTAAACGCATTTTATTAAAAATAGATATTTGATGTGAATAATATCCATAACTTAACAAAGAGTTATGAGAATGATGATTTAGATGGAACAATTGAAATTTTTAGACGGTTAAAGAAAATAAGATGTGTAAAGATAATGTTTGATATGATTTTAAACTTAATATTAACAATATCATTGATTTTTCCCAATTTGATTGAAATATCGACAATTTTTCCCAATTCGAAAGCCACGGGACCATTGTTAAAAAAAATATAGAAAAAATCACTGGAATAAGATAAGCCTACTGTTTTATGCAGATAAGAAATAAGTGTTGTTCTTGAAGACAGATGTATGAAGTCTATTGCTGTAATAGGCAGATTAGGCGATTGGTGTTTTTGGCAGTTCATATTACTGTTATGTTTTGATAATTTCACTGTGTTACATGTGACTGATGGAATGGTAATCTTAATTTGCATGAAGCACTATTTAAGAAGTTTTGTGTTCTCCTTTGATTTGTATGTCTCTTTGATTATGATGGTCAGATGAATACCACTAGTTTGTAGTCTGACAGAGATAAGATATTAAAGTGATCGAGGCCTTGTGTGATTTCAGTTACCGCGGTGACGGCCCGACAGAAAACACCAATCACCGTTAACCCCGGAGCAATCAGAGTCGCTTCCCCACAGGTTGTCACGCTGCCACAGCAACGAGCCATCATGTCCACGGTAACGTTTCTTCATGTTCCTTAAAGCCAACATGGTCACGGTAACGTTTCTTGCATGTCTCTAAGCACACCGAATCATTTCCACGGTAGCGTCTTGTCATGTGAACTCTAAGCTATGCAGGATTTTTACTGAAGGGCCCTTTCTGTGTGCGAAACCCCCACCGTGATCAGCACAACTCTTCCTACATGAATAAAAAAAAAAAATATTTGAACTTTGAGAGAAGCTGTTGCATTAAAAATTTATACATTAACATTAATGGGTCACAGATCAAGTTTGAATTTGGACTTTCTTGATCTACATTTAAAAGTTAAAAGATGGACCTGGAAATTTGAAAATGATGCTACAAAGTAAGGTCCATTTCTAGCTGCATGTAGCTGTTCCAAACTTCTGGCAACGGCATCGTTTGTATCACAGAGTTTCTTATTTATAATTAACAACATGCTTCAGCGTCACCATTTATCTTATGATTATATGATTGATCTTGATTCATTCATCGTGAGAAGTTGATGATCACAAACATAGTGAGAACTTTGCAATCGCATGAATTAACGCAAAAATAAAAAGCCATCACATTAAGATTAAAATTTACAGTATTTACACAAGTATAGGTATTTCTGGGATCTTGCATACCCTGTACTATTTTTGAACGTGCTGTTTTGACTCTTGTTCTACAGTCGACGAATCAGATGTCCGGCATTCAGGCCCTGGCGGCGGCGGCGGCAGCCACACAGAAAATCACCGGCACCACCACGACACCCTCCACCCCCGGCATTAAAGTAGTGACCCCCACTATTGTCACTCCGACCGGGGTCAAAGTGACCCCCATAGGAAACCAGGCTGTCAAAAGTAAGTCTGTGTATGTAACTCAATAGGGGGGTCCCACTACAACTCATTCTGTCGTTTTGTACATACTGTAAAGGGCTTTTGTTTCGTGGAGCTAAAATTTTGCGACTTATTTTTTGGCCTTTCACAATAGTTTTAAGTTTTGTTGATAGTAAATACACTGAGCTAAAATTACACTCCCAAATGCTTTACACAACACTCTGCAACGGTTTTATTTTCGCGATTGTAAATATAATCGCAAATATAGTGAAAATAAAACTAAAACCATAAATCGATTTCCCCCCTGTTAACAGTATTTGTAATTATATCAGTGGGATTTAACCCATCGCTCTCTATATCTCTCTTTATCCTCTCTTCCCCCCCACCTGCCCTATCATCCCGCCCCCCCCCTGCATCCCCCCGTCCCCGCCCCAGTCACTCGCCCC
Source organism: Ostrea lurida (assembly GCA_903981925.1). Classification (NCBI taxonomy): domain Eukaryota; kingdom Metazoa; phylum Mollusca; class Bivalvia; order Ostreida; family Ostreidae; genus Ostrea; species Ostrea lurida. The sequence continues at coordinate 11,578 of CAJDSM010001128.1, read as the reverse complement.
CAAAGTTTAAGGTGCTTCATTTTGGCACTCTTTTAATTGATCAATAACAATTTATCCCCGTTTTATAATGTTCAATCAGTGATATCATGTTGTATCATAGTTTGAGGAAACCATTTTATAGCAACATTGTTTGATTGTTTAGCTTCAACAGCCAACCCCGCCACACCAACTGTGAGGGTAGCCACCCCCGGCGCCACCATTCTTAAGTCTACCCCAGGAGCGATCCAGCAGACTATTGGAGGGAAACAGATCATCACGGTCCACAAGGCCAGCACGGGGGGCTCATCAACCACTGGACAGCCTCAGATTGTCACGCTGGTCAAGACAAACCAGGGCATGCAAGTAGCCACTGTAAGTCTGAGGACGACACTCTCTTCAGCACACACACACGCACACACATTGTTACTTGAGATCTGTAGATTACAAGTAGGACTAACCTTTGTAATCAGAAAGCCACTGGCAGACAATTTGTCGAAATACACAATGTGCTGGAACAAACAATTTAAAAAGACGAAAAAATATGAGATTGAGAAATGAATAGTTCAGAATGCAAAGTGAATTGGATTGTTCGGGGTGTCGGATAATGTAGTGTTTACTGTATAATGGCATGAGACCTGATGGGGAAACTGTTTGCAGGTCGGAATTTGAAAAGGGACATAGAAGTATGATATAAAGTTATGAATCAGAAGAGATTAATTGATCATAGTATTAGTTTTATGTGGCTGCATGGCATTAAGTATTACTTGTGTTTGATACATAGCCGCTTCACATGGTATATTAAACAGCAGTCTTTGTGATAAGTGGGGTTCTGTTTTCAGACTAAGGGGCCTCTACCACAGGGCGCCACCATCGTGAAGCTGGTCACCACACAGGCAAGTGGCACCGGGAAACCCACCGCCATAATCACCACAAGTCAACCCGGACAGACACCATCCACAATTCTCGGAATTAGCAGCGTGCAGCCCCAGGTAGCTGTCAGGAAATGGCGCAATTTCTACATTTTTAGTTTCCAATATTACAGTTGTGCATAACTTTTCTGTTTTGTTGGATCCAGTAAAACATCTAAATTGTCATTGTTTCAAACAAATTGTCGATTTTTAATAATTATTTCAATATATCTAATTCACAGATAGAATGACATGTCAAAATGATAGACTGCAGCAAAACAAATTTGAATTTGATATGAACTGAATGTTTACTAAACCCTTCAGCCTCATGCAAATGAAAAAGTAGTTGGATTTTAGAAAAAAAAAGAGAATTTAGAAAGTGTAACCAGAGTAAGTTTTCTGTTCCAGTCATCTACATCCAAAACCATCATAAAAACTTCCATCTTCTCATGTTGTCCATGGCACAAAGCGGTACCCAGACGCCGACCACTCCAGGCGGACCAAAACCATGCAGTCCATAGCAGCACCACAGGGCAGCTCGGGTGGGCTGGCAGGACCCCGCACAAAATCATCACCTCAGTTCCAAAATAGCAAAACTAGCGAGGCACAGAGGGTAAGTACATCCATTATCAGCTATGAACATTTATACATCCAGAGTAAAGTGTAGGACGGGGCTCACACCGATACATCGTGGTGAGGACGATGTTCCTATTAGCATAGTAACGTGGCGGGCTGCAACGATACATCGGTGAGTGACATGTTTAACATATAACCCGGGCGGGCTCAACCATTCATCGGGTGAGTGCGATAGTTTATTACATAGTAACAGTGGCGGGGCTCACACCATTACATCGGGTGAGTGACATGTTTATACATAGTTACAGAGCAGTGTGGGCGGGGCTCAGCACCATTACATCGAGGTGAGTACATGTTTTATACATAATACAGAGCAGTGTGGGCGGGGCTACACCATTACATCGGGTGAGTGACAAGTTTATACATAGTAAAGTGGGCGGGGCTCACACCATTACATCGGTGAGTGACAATGATTTATACATAGTAACAAGCAAGTGTGGGGCGGGCTCAACCCATATCGGGTGAGTGACATGTTTTATACATAATAACAGAGCAGTGTGGGCGGGGCCTCACACCATTACATCGGGTGACGTGACATGTTTATACATAGTAACCGCCACAGGCCTCAGTAAATACAGACACTGCCTGTAGCCCACGCTATCACTTCTTGTGGGTCCATATTGATTCACGACGACTTTATTGGTACATTGTGTCTAATTTTCACAACTCAGTCCTAGAGAAATATGAGACAGTAACTACGACCCAGATAAACTTTAAAGATATAGGAGGGACATTAAACGTGACCCAGATAATCTTAGAGAAATTCAGGGACATGAATGGACTGGTTTGTGGCTATAGATATTCGCACCAATGAGCTTCTCGTAAGCCTCACGAAAAATTAAAGATGATTTTCAATAACGGCACAGTCCTTTGTAAATACAGAATCATAGAGAACTGCTTATTGTAGATTAAATGATAAAAATTTTGTGGAAAAAAAAATTAGGTAATTGCTGTGTGTGTTTTTACCCATTTACATGCTCTCACGAAATCTCATTACAGTAGTAGAAATCAGACTCGCTTAGTTACTGTGCTGTAATGACCTTATTGTATAATCTGTACAGGTGGGAAGCCCATACAAGTGACCACTCTACAAACGACCTCTGGGGTCACTTTAGCAGGACACCAGATCGTCACGGCGTCTCATGTTGGCAAGCCAGTCGTTCATCATGGTAGGGATGGGATCATCGGAAATACTAGAAAATTGTAGTAAAACAGGAAAAAGATTAATGATAAGGAAACTTTGATTGGCATAAAGAAAAGTCTTTGAAGAGAATTTTTTTAGGCATCAATTTTAACAAATTAGGTTGTTAAAACTGTGCTAAGTTTTGAAAACAGAGCTTTTGCAATGTTATTTTCAATGTACATGTTTGTTTGTTGCTTTGTTTCAGGAGCAGGGGGAACAATAGTAAAGACCATTCAGGCAACGCCCACTTCTCTGGCCGGGTCCGCCACTTCTCTCCTCATCAACACCACCGCGGGATCCGCCCCTACACAGTCCACGCCCACAATCTCCCTCATCACTCAGCCCTCTATCTCCCAGGCGCCAGTCACCCTCACCACTCAGACGGTCTCAGCCACGCCCATCCAGGCCACGGCTAGCGGGAAGCCAGTCCAGATCACAATCACCCCCGCCGCGGCAGCGAGTGTCCAGCCTCAGGCCGCGGTCCATGTCACACCAGTGGTCACTCAGCCGTGTACTGACGGTCACAACTGTCCGGGAGATGAAGCGCCTCAACCTGGGGTATGTACAGATGGACACAACTGTCCGGGGGATGAAA
>CAJDSM010001127.1:14185-33925 GCA_903981925.1 Ostrea lurida | reverse complement strand
AAGAGAGATCACACCCACACACCCACACACACACACACACACACACACACACACACACATATATATATATATTGTTCGTTATGCTTTTAACTCAACAATCGAATTTCAATTTTTGCTGACCATTCAAATAGCTTAGATAAGCCATTTTTTAAAACATTAAAAATGCAAATATAAAATTTAGCTCAAAACGTGTCCATGTCTCTTTAAATTAAGAAACTGAATATGGAAAAAGGTAAGGACAATTCATTTTCACAAAATAAAAAACCAACAACAACAAAAAAAGGGGGGCACACCCACCAAAACAACGCCCACCCACCCCCACCCAAAACCCCAACCAACCAATTAACACTTTATTTGAGATGTCCATTGAAGAGTCCTCTCATGTTCATCAGGTGACTGTTTAGGCCAAGGAACCTCTTCGTGCATACTTTAATATATCTTACCATCTTTCTGAACAGGCAATACTATATATATGTAACTCTTTTGCATTCAAACGATCGACATGAGACATAAATACCTAAACAGGACATACCATTATAAAAGCAACTCGCTACATTTAGGCGCCACATGTATTAAATGTAGAAAAGTCTTGAGACAATTGTCAGCTGGCACGCAAAAATGTCACATGTTGTTTCTAATATTATAGATCCAGTTGCTAATTTTGAAACACTTAATCAGAAGTTTTCCATAATATACCCCTTACGATTGACTACATATTAGAGTGCCCTGTCTCCTTGTTTGAAAATGATACAATTGACATTTAGTAAGTGATACCCATTGATTGTCCATATAAAGCTGCAGTTTTGCTTGTGATGTTTAAATGATCTAAATCTGCTCTGGGTGCTTTTTAGTGCCGGTAATTTGAGACAAACTTCTTTGTATTCTTCAAATAATTACAAATAAGACACAAACTGCATACATGTAACACGGAAGCTAAAGGTTGCAGTCAACGTTGTTTGATTCAAATATTGAATCTTGTAGATATATTGGAAAAGCAGCGCAAGCGGAGTAACACCTGACCAAAGTTATGTCCTTCCTTGAGTAGTGAACCTCCAATTTTCCCACTTTTTGTCTGTCGTAATACATTTAAAAAAAATACTTTCATAAAAAAAAATACCGGGTATGTGAACAAATCCCGGTATGGAATGTAGACGTTTTCGTGTTTTCTGACCTCTTAACCTCCTTGAAGTGAGACCAAACTTCATAATAGATCAGTTTCATCTGTATAGCATAACAATGAACACATCACGATAGTGATTGATTATTAATTGTTTTACGTCCCACTCGAGAATATTTCACTCATATGGAGACGTCACCATTGCCGGTGATGGCCTGCAAATTTAGACCTGTGCTCGGCACTCAGGGCCTTTGAGCAGTGGGGGATCTTTATCGTACTACACCAGCTGCGACACTGTACCTCGGTTTTTACGGTCTCATCCGAATGAACGCCCCATTCAGTCGCCTCTTACGAAACGCTAGGGGATGTTAGGGACCTATTCTAACCCGGACCCCCACGAGTCCATCACGATAGTGAGGCAATTTATGGTCGCTCAGGTTGTGATAACACTCATGAGTAGGTTTAGACAAACCATACAGTGTAGTATATATTTCTTTATGCTCCCTAGATGAAGTATCGGGTTCCTATTGGTTTTAATCTCAGATTCTCTCCAATATTAACCTTGTCTTATACAACTTAGTATAATCTAGTATAGATAACAAATAATGATCATTCTCATGAATCCTATACCAAATCCTAAAGAGAAGAGCAAACCCGGACTCTTTGAACACATCAGAAGTGGGAGATCAGTGGGATAGGGGGTATGAGGAGTTAACAACAGCAGAAGATAGAGGGTATGAGGAGTTAACACATCAGAAGTGGGATAGAGGGTATGAGGAGTTAACACATCAGAAGTGGGATAGAGGGTATGAGGAGTTAACACATCAGAAGTGGGATAGGGGTATGAGGAGTTAACGTTAACTGTTGACATATCACACATCAGAAGTGGGATAGGGGGGTATGAGGAGTTAACGTTAACTGTTGACATATCACACATCAGAAGTGGGATAGGGGGTATGAGGAGTTAACGTTAACTGTTGACATATCACACATCAGAAGTGGGTAGGGGGTATGAGAGAGTTAACGTTAACTGTTGACATATCACACATCAGAAGTGGATAGGGGGTATGAGGAGTTAACGTATACTGTTGACATATCACACTCGCCGGTGACCTATACATCCGTAGTCAGCAACCACGAAGTTATTCGTAGACCAAACTAGTATGAAAAGTCGAACATAACAAACAGCGATCAATATCGAAAGTCCCAACTAGAATATAAAACAATATTTGGGCAAACACACCAGAGGTGGAATCAGATGCCCTGTCGACCGGCCACTCCCGCTGTGAGCCCATAGTCTTGATCAGGTAAACGGAGTAATCCGTAGTCAAATCAGTGTATGAAAAACGGCTTAATAATAGCTATGGAACACATTAGACAGCATTTGATTCAACGGCAGGCCATGCTGGCAAACTAAATCGTTATGACGGCCATAGAATTTGCGAAATTCTTCCTTTCAACGTGACTGTGAAACCCCTGCACCAACTTGTTTGTTAAGTAGCCTGTCTTGATTCCAAAACTGATCATACGAAGAACAGCTCTTGCCTATCGAATAAGTTGAAAGACATACCCACCATAATTATGCAGGTGATGATGGAATATTGCTACATAACTATGGGAAGTTGACGATGGAGAAGCTAAAATCGTCAGGTTTGTCATAAAGTTGAGTTGTTAAGTTTGAAGGTTATGTCTGTGTTCAATATACATGTAATATCCATACGCAGCAGACATGGAAAACTTTGGTGTCTTTTATTTCTTATAATAAAATTCATTCAAAACTAACAACTCAACTATATGACAAACGGGATGATTTCAGATTCTCTACCGTCAACGTTTAAGAAGCACTATTCCAATATCATCTGCATATTGTTTTTATGTCAAATGTTAAGGTACTGTTACAATCTCGCCCTTTGATATATATCAGGATAAATGATAATTGATTTTGCCTATTGTTTAAAAGCACTATTCAATTATTCCAAATACATGTTAGGAGGATGTGTAAGGAATTTTTATGGCTCGTCGATGCAGGATTACAACGATAGAAGGCCTCAGTCATGCGCAACTTTCTGTGCGGCGAAAATCGAAGGTTTTTTATAAGGGGTGGATTTGTAGCTCTCTGATCTGCCCCACTATTTTTTCAGAGAGCTACAGTTCTGCAGCTATCAAAGCACAAGCTTTCGATGAACGTATCATGTACGATAACAACTTTTGGGGGAGGGGGGTCCTGTGAAACAAAAAAATTATATAAGAATATATTATATAATTTCGTAAAAAATATATCCAATGTAAAGGCAAAGATCACGAACAGTGATCAATCTTGTAAGTCCCAAATAGAATACAAAAACAAGAGTTGGGCAACAAAGGACCCCTGGACACACCAGAGGTGGGATCAGGTGCCTAGGAGGAGTAAGCATCCCCTGTTGACCGGTCACATCCGCCATGAGCCCATAGTCTTGATCAGGTAAACGGAACAATCCGTAGTCAAATCAGTGTGTGAAAAACGGCTTAACAAAATGATTTTGCATAATGAATATTGAACATAAAGAACAGTTATCAATCTCATAGAACCTACAGAGAATATAATACAATATCTTAAGTTCTGTTTTATTACTGTAGTTTGTGGTGTTTAGTAATATTTGGATGACTGATCACAAGACGTGAATATTTCATTTTTATTGAAAAAAATCAGACGTAAAAAAAAATTAGTCTTTAATTTATAGCGAGGAATGGTCTTGTAAAGTGTTAAGAAGTTTTGGGATTTCAAAAGTTCTTTAGAATGTGTCCCTGATTTTGAATACATACACCATGTACATGTAACATCAAAGGTAATGCAATTTGTAAATGTTCGTAGGAGTAGGCTTAAATGTTTTTGTTACCGTTTTTATTCAGACAATGTCAGCAACACAATCATGTTTTTTCTTGTCACCTTTGTGTTGTAAAGATAAATTAAGAAATATGTTTCCCCCAAGTCTGCGCTCAATGTTTTCTAGAAAAATAGCTGTACAAGAATAACGTAATAATTTATTTTATTTCAAAATATTAAAATTGACGACAAATCACCACTCTGATTATGTCATAATTCCTTTTCTATATCATTTCAAATCAAAAATAACAACATTGTTGCATTGGGAATCTAGAGCAAAGTATACGTCTAATTTTGAAACGAATGATCCATTGTGGATTTTGGCAGGCACATATAGCCCTTATTGACATACATGTAAAAGGCAAAGATAACGAACAGTAATCAATCTCGTAAGTCTCAAATAGAATACAAAAATAAGAGGTGTTTATATGGTGCATAGACATTTGTTTCTGACAAATAATTAAGTACCACTGCAATGGTACAAAGTAGGTATACATATTTTTCGTAATAACAAAGGAAAAAAGTCTTACTCAAAAGAAAACGCCCGTTCGCTAAACGAGGATGACAGAAGAAGGGAATAAATGTAACGGACCACACCGGGTTTGAACAAGGGACCTCCTTACCTCTAGTCAAGTGTTTTAACAACTGATCTATCTGGCCGTGGATGCCGTCTGACCGCCACATTCGTCCCTCCTTAACTATCTCTACCATGAAAAGCCCAGGATCTTATCGTCTGGCAAAGTTCCAAAGACTGGTCTAAGGCACCAAATGTATTAAAGGGATCAAATGCAAACGACCCGACCAAGATTTTGAACTCGGGGCTCCTGCATTCCTAGTTAGGTGTTCTACCAAATGAGCTATCTGACCATCAAACCCGTCAGACTGCCACATCCCTTCTTTACACCTTAGATATATCTACCCAGAATCTTTATCTCCCGGCAGGCATTTTCACCTGTCTCAATTTCTCGTCTACGACACCAGATGTTATAGAGCGAAAACCCAACGGGCCAGTCAGGAGTTCAAACCTTGGCCCCTGAATCTCTACTCTGGCTTCTACCAACTGAGATATCTGGCATCCGAACTCGGCTCACCGCCACAACAGACTTAAAGGAGTTTTATCACGGATTCAACATTTCTAGATAGGCCATAATTACATTCTAATTATTAATCTAAAACACATCACAGTTCAATTAAAGGCAATTAAAGCCGTAATTAGTTGTAAATACGCCTCAAAGTTAGGGTCCTCGCAGTCAATTTTTCGTTAATGAGATAGCGGGTCACGTGGTCACTGTCGCGTCATACTGCGTCATAGATATCAATTCTTTAACAGTTGACCGTAGGATTATCGTGAACGCTCTGAGTTTAACGGTAAATAAATCAACTCTAGAACATGGAGAGAGGAAATCATGACATCGATGAAATACCTTTAGTAATGAACATTCGATCTTACATGTTTGAACCTTTAGCAGTCAATAATAACGAAGAAAATACGCCTACAAGTAGCGACGATAGCGAAGCCTCTACAATCACATGTAATCATGTTAATTTCAGCATAGCACGAGATTTTGTTCATGAAAGTTTAAGCAGACTCAATATTTCCTTTGTAGAAACAAATAGAAATAGTCGAAGTTATAAAAATAAAATTAAAAAATATATAACTATCGTTTAATTTAATGTTGGTACTCAGCAGTGCCCGGTGATAATACAAAATCGGAATGTACGATATAAGGTCATATAACACCATCGTTAATTGTCAAAAGGAGTATGTTTGAGTGCCGTATTATTTAGAGCTCTGTCTGTAAAACAAATGCGTTAATTGAATTAAAATCCATACATTGTTGCATGAAGTAAGATGAGTAACAAGTCAGTCGTTTACTGCAAAAGACACGTGGAAATCAAAACTCGTTCTCAGGGAAGTGCGACAATTGGAGTACCAGTTTGGTGAAATATGGTGTTTTCAGCAAGAGGTAAATCACAAAATATTTTCAACATCGGACAATTTTTCATGCTTTTCTGTTAATTGATAACATAAGAGTTAGAATTATTTTGGGTGTAATTTGATATGAACATGCAGTCACAAAATAGGTTGTTGTTTAAGATGTGTGAAAGAAAAGCATTTGCCTTGAGGGGATATTGAACATTATCAAGTGGCAAGCGCAGTCTATATACAATTAATGTCTTCGTAAAACAAAAACGTGCTGATCACTTTGTTGATTTTAGCACGTGCAAACACAGCCCGTGTACATGCATATATGCTTATACGTGGTTAAGAATATTCCGATTAAATAAAAATGATTGGCTGTTTCAAGATACTTTTGTAATTTAATTATTCACAATATTGTAAGTTATCAAAGCAAGCGATAATTCTCCGAGTGAAAACACTACTCAATGACCGATTTTCACCTGGGGAAAACGAACCCCTTTCTCAGACCAAAAAAGTGTTGAAAAAATCCAAATGCAGCACAATACACCATATTATATCTGTTTAAATCCTATTATCGATAATTTGTTTCGGAACGGGTCTTCAGGCGTGATAATTGGTCGCTTATCTAAACAAAACAAGTGTCCCAATTGACACCTATGACGACACAGTAATGGCGCGTAAATCGCCGATTAAAATATGCATATTCGGAAATTCAAACTTTGAAAAGCTATATCTTTGAAAATATAGCTTTTTGACACAAATAAACTTGATGAATGATTTTGAAAGCATCTTTTCTTTGATATATCAAAAAATAACGAAATTTTTGAAACTCGTGATAAAACTCCTTTAATTGAAATATAGATGGAACACAAGTTACAGCATTATAATCCATAAAAATGGATATTTCGTGAGCGAATATCTTTATTATAACACCAAATGAGTGAATTGTATACATTAAAAGTCAACATTTTGTAAAATTACAGTAATGAATGCATTGGATGAATGATTACGTACAGAGATAAGATATATATATATTCCATGAAAGGCCCATGAGCAATAGAGATGTCAATATGTGTGGCATATTCTTCTTGTAGCCTTGATACTTAAAACAATATCTTAAACACGTGTCAGAAATACAAATCTTTTCTTTTTAACATTTTATTTTACTGTCATCCAAACTTTTAGTGGTAGCCTACTACCAACAAATCATTTTGAAGGGGCATAGACACGTTTTGAGCCAAACATTTATTATTCGATTTTTAACGTTTGTAGTGCTTCCTTGGGTATTTCTGATGGTCAGCAAAAACTGAATGTCAGTTGTTGAGTTATTAGTGAGATACAACACAACATTCTTTGTTATTTAAATAAACAAGGCTTGTGCCATGTGTTTGTGTGCATATGTTAAACATGTTAGTAAACGTTTCATTTAACACAGATTTTTCAAGTTACAAGTTCATTCTAAACACATTCAAACAATTTCTAGTGTTTCTCACATCCAATTCTCTTTTAAACATGATATATTCTATTAAGCAGTTTCTATGCAAACAATACCATAGCACGAGTCTTGCTTACTTAACAAAGAGTTGTAAGTACTGTATTTCTCTTATAACTCAACAAATGACATTCATTTTTTTCTGACCATTAGAAATGCCTTAGTTAGCATTGCAAACATTAAAAATGGAAAAATAAGATTTAAAATGTTATAGCTCAGAACGTGTCCATATCCCTTTAAATGTTACCCTTGATCATTGGATTGCTTCCAATACTTCCGATGATTAATATAATGATGACTATTGAAAGCTATCGTTCCTGCTTTACTGGTGATATTCGTCTCTATCCACTGAGAAATATTCTGAATACTATCATACCTAAAACAAGTCTGGTTTGGATACAATTAATACATCATTGAATAGGTTGACCTTTGAGGCATGCCCAAGGACGGATATTACACGTGTTTGGTCTTTGGGTGGACGGTCTACTTTGCCTTGAATGGCTTGGAGCGGGCGTACTTATAGCTGTTCTCAAGCCGAACAGAAATTGCATAATTTTGGCGGTATCAAAGCTTTGTGAAATTATCGGTCGGTTAGCAGGGTTGTGTGACGATGTGGACTTTGCTGGGACCTTTAGTCTTTGGCTGTTCTTGTGCTTCACTGCAAAAACGTTTTGAAAATAGAATACTACTAACGACATTACCAACAACTAAACGATTTATCTGGGACTAATGCGTACACGTATACATTATGTTACATGTGAGAAATTGATGCTATTAGAAACAATCGATTTGGTGTACAGAAGTATCAGCTATACAATGGGTGTCATGTAAACCTCGAGACTATTTCAGAGATAAGAATATGTTATATGAATATCATATCAGGAACATTTTAGATTACTAATATGAAACAGGAAATCAGGTTTTTACCATCTATTATCAGCATTATCGTGTAGATTCGCTCCTCTATCTGTAGACATTTCTTTAGTTTTCATTTTGATTCTTGAATACCATTATATTTTAACTTTGCAATCGTCAACTTTCCTTTTCTATGTAGTAATATACCACTATCACCTGCTTATGGTGTGTATATCTCCCAGTTGATTCGATACGCAAGAGCATGCTATGCGTATACGGATTTTTTAAAGCGAGGCCAACTACTAACCAAAAAGTTGATGCTGCAGGGTTATAACGAATCTCGTTTAAAGTCATCATTTCGCAAATTCTACGGTCGCTATAATGACCTTGTTTGCGATTACAAATTATCACTAAGTCATATGTTGACTGATTTGTTTCATACCCTTTGTTAGACTGTCAATTTCCTACTAGATTTGACTACGGGTAATCCCGTTTACTTTATTTCGACTAAGGGCTCACGGCGGGTGTGACCGGTCAGCAGAGGATGCTTACTCCTCCATGGCACCTGATCCTACCTTCGCTTTTGTATGTTCATAGTTTAGAAAACAGATGTTATAATACTGTTTATGTAACAATGTATGCATGTCAAATTGATACAGATGGTGATGAAAAGGTTAGGTGTCTTGATATACTATCAGAGTGTAGAGTAAAGGATATTTACGAAACTATCCTGTAGTGTGTATTAGTTTTACTGAAGCTGCTACTAAAACATTTTATTACATTTGTATAAAGATGCAATGATAAAATGTCCCACTTACCAGTCTGTTTTTTAAATGAGGCTTTTTTGGTCTGCTTTTTCAATGCCAGATTCTTTAACTGTTCCTGAATGGCGGATTTAATGTATTCTTGAGAGCTTTGAAAACTGTTGCACATTGGGAAGTTCGGTGGAGGAGCCATCATGTCTGATATTTCTCCTTCTTGGACAATGAGGGTCATACCCTGAGATAGGTGATGAGCAAATGTACAGTGTAATGCCCAGAAGCCTGAAGAAAGACAATATGTCTAAATGAAACACAAACACCTCAAAGTCATACTGTGGGAAAGGTAACTCTGGTATGCGACCAAAACCTAAACAATGTTACATTGGCGTTTGGTAATATGTAATGGACTAAACATGAAGTCTGAAATTTAAATGGATAATTATTTTACCTGGATGTGTAACCTTGATTTTATCTTACCATTTGACCTTTTCTTGTCACTTCAGCAATATATTAAAGAAATGATAAATATGGAGGAAAATTACTGCTTTTAAATAATTCAGCATGACAATGGTACCATTTGTGTTTTTTACTTTAGAATTCATATCTTAGCGCTTTTGGCGACAAGGCAAATGTGCTAGTTTATAGCTGTGCTAAAATATGTAAATTACTGTACATAGAAGATGCGCTAAATTACGAATATCACCAGCAAATGTTAATTACACACAGTATTTTACCTGGGTTTTCTGCTGTTAGTCTAATGACAACATAGCCACCTGCTGGAATATTAACCGTGTCTTTCAATGGTGGATTCTTTAAGTTCAAGCCGGGTACTCCATATTGCCAAGACGGGTCAGCCCACACTGCATCAGTGCAATCGTCATTCAAACATCTGATATCCTGGTTCGGGGCCGTTGCCTTTCCAGTAATGGTGTCATACTTTGGGTATCCAATTTTTACGACATGAAACTGATGGCCATGGACATGTATTGAGTGTGGTTCTGTCAGTCCTGCATGGAGTAACATGACAAATTTGCTATTTCAGATCTTATGATCATATACACCACTTTTACTAATATTTTCCAAACCTGAAACTCTTAACAGCACCAGTTTCATTCCGTTTGTATGCAACTATACATGTATCTACCACATAATTTTACTCTCATTTCAGATAGATGAATAGACGATTGATGGATGGATGGTGGATAGATAGAGAGAGAGAGAGAGAGAGAGAGAGAAGAGAGAGAGAGAGAGAGAGAGAGAGAGAGAGGAGAGAGAGAGAGAGAGAGATGATAGATAGATAGATAGATAGATGATAGATAGATAGATGATATATAGATAGATAGATAGATAGATAGATAGATAGATAGATAGAATAGATAGATAAATAGATAGATAGATAGAATAGATAAGAATAGATAGGGTTTACCTCTTGAAAACAAAACAATCTGTACAGTGTTGTGTATCTCCACTTGGATTTTGTGTGTACATCTGCATTCGTTGGTTGTGCAGTGTGGGGGGTCACATGGAACCGAACCATTATTTGAAGGATAGGTCTGATTTGTAAAAAAAAATACTTTATTGTATATTCTATCAGTTAGGGTTCTTTTCGGGCTTTGAAACGATAGTTGTAAATGATGCGTACAGTACTTCTTCAGATGCATATACCGTATGTAACATTTCCCCCGGTGGTCTAAACTTTCTTTTCTCCAAATGCATACATGTACCGATAGTATTCAGAGGACCTAAAGTTCAAGATACACAGTATCTCCGCACAATTTTACGTCTTACAGGAAATACAAGCACAACGTTTCTTTCAAAGATATTAAACAAGAGTCCCCAAGATTTTATTCACCTGGGTTAAACCATCCCTAGGCCGAAGAGATATGAAATCTTTTTTTTTTAATTCTATTTTTCAAAAATATATTAAAAAAGATGTGTTGTTTTGACCTCTATGTCCTCGAAAGAAAGACTTTACATAATCTATAATATTGAATCTGTCTCTGATTGAATTAACGGACTGAAATTTTACCCCTGAGCTGATAATCGTCAGGAATATTATGTAATGATAGATAGTTGGTGCATACAATGAATTTTGAAATTTCACATAGGATTTTTTAAATTAGCGTAGGTTAATTGATAAATCCAAAATATCCTTGATCCGACTTGCGCGTTTAGTTCCTTCCATTGTCATTCCTAAGCATGCGCGAAGCCACACAAATGACTAAGCTGGTATTTTGTTGACTCTCGCTTCTCTCATATCTGTGTGTAGAACCAATCAACTTGATACCAGTTCAACAAACGACGTCCTGCTTGGATTACAAGTTCCAGGGGGTGGATCCAGGAATTTTTGAAAGGGGATCTACATTTTTACATTTATTTACGTTTAAAGGCAGCATTTTGTAAATTATATAGTCATTATAACAATTTAGTTTATCAGTATGACCTATCATTGAGTCAAATGCTGTCTGATGTGTTTCATATCCATTGTTAAGCCGTTTTCACACACTGATTGGACTACGGATTGTTCCGTTTACCTGATCAAGACTATGTGCTCACGGCAGGTGTGACCGGTCAACAGGGGATACTTACTCCTAGGCACATTATCCTACCTCTGGTGTGTCAAGGAGTCCGTGTTTGCCCAACTCTTGTTTTTGTATTCTGTTTGGGACTTACGAGATCCAATATGACCTATCATTGAGTCAAATGCTGTCTGATGTGTTTCATAACCATTGTTAAGCCGTTTTTCACACACTGATTTGACTACGGACTGTTCCGTTTACCTGATCAAGACTATGGGCTCACGGCGGGTGTGACCGGTCAACAGGGGATGCTTACTCCTCCTAGGCACATGATCCCACCTCTGGTGCGTCCAGGGGTCCATGATTGCCCAACTCTTGTTTTTGTATTATATTTGGGACTTACGAGATTGATCACTGTTCGTTATCTTTGCCTTTACATTGACCTTCGCCTAGCAAATTGTTTGACAGTATTGACACATCGTAAAACGCAGTGCACACATGTAATGAATAAATACATCAGAAAATAATTCACAGACAAGCAACATATTAGAGAAGGAGGAACACCTAGAGAGTCAAAGACATACCTGTAATGCAGAGGTTGGGTAAATGAACCGTTTACCGTTGATTGCTGGATTACCACCTGTAAAACAATGCGGCACTACTTTAAAATGGTATACTATATATTTACACAATAATGTATCACTGCCGTAAAATGCCATTATAACCCAGAATATTCAGTAGTTTTTCCGCGACCCCTTTGCAGCTCATTTCCTCGTCGGCATGAACAACGTTACTTTCGGTATCCCAAGTAGACAGATAACTCATCACTTTAAAAGTCAAATTTCCCATCTGAATATTGAAAAACAATTTCTTTCTTTAAATATATTGTGATGTAATTATATCAAATATAGATATGCTGGCGCAAAAAAGGATTACATAATTTTATTCAATGAATGTAAAAGAAAGTATATGACTACCGAAAGTGACGTTGTTCATGACTACAGGACATGCTGGGAAATGAGCTAAAAAGTAGTAGCGAAAAAAAATAACGCATAATCTGAATTATATGCGTTGATAAGAATGTTTGTAGTGGTAGATCAATGGCAGAGATATCGAAATTACTGGTCCAGGAAGCATTTCAGGGTAGGTGACGATTAAAATAGAATTTCAGAGATATTTTGAATCTACGTTTTGAATAACACTCCGTTCCATTCTTTGTGTTTTTTAATAGTGGTGGCATAATACAGACCCCTATTATCATTATTACAGACGCAATTACCGGTTCCCAGATTTCGATGCACTTCAAAAAGCATCAAATCTGGATCACCGTTTTCGGAAACACATACATGGGGGAAATAATTTTGCATACACAACACAAAACAACACAAAGATATAACATTCACATCTGCATTTTGATTTCTTATAAAGGACTTCTGAACCCTGTTCATAATATTACTTAACTGTTCGAAGGACGATTTCAAATTTCAAGCGATTGGACTGTATGTAAGTCAAGAACTGTCACCGTCCGACTGATCAAACTATTTAAAAATTATCGAGTGATTATATTGATTAACAGACATATTTGATTTATATGAATGAGCTTGAAATATTAAATCAGGAAGTGATTATTTACAAAATCATCAGTCAAGTTTTGTCGACTGATTCCATTCACATGTCCTACTTTTACAGCATTTCCATTAGAACACATAACAATACAAGAATTAATTTCTTCCACACTTGTCCATCAAACATTACGAAATTTGAACTTGGTCTGTAGTTTTCCCCTCTAAAATTACACAGCATGTTTCGAATGAATCCTCGCAAGGATAACGAGAAAAGGATGGAAAACCAAAAGGACAGACTGAATAACAGCTAGAGGGATAGACAGACTGAAAAGTCATCTTTAAGCTCCTTCGGTTTTATACATGTAATTCTGTAGAAGACTGAAAATAGGAAGAAGTCGTGAAAGACTATGAGTCTTTTACATTAATTTCACTTGGATATATTGAATCGATATATGAATAAAAGTCAATATTTTTTTTATAATTGATGCACCTTATATATGGTCATAGCAAGATATTGGAGTGTTTAAAAAGATTATTTTCATAAGAATAAAATCAAGAGGCTCATGGGCCACATCGTTCACTTGAGCACTTAGCTTTATATAGATTAGCAGAAGTTTGGGATTTACAGTGTGCCACTATTCAAAGGTATGGACTAATTTAGTTAACCTATGCCATCTTTCAATACCCATAAATGAATAAGAAAAGAAGGCAGAAAACCATATGATAGGTTGGGGTCAGGTAAAGCCCCTGGGGCGCTATTTTTATGTTCTCTAAAAATTGACTTGATACAATGAACAAGAAAATATATGATTGGAGGGTGGGGATAGTTCTCATGATCTTAAACAATTTTTAAATGTCGGGGTCAGTTATGACTCTAAGGGCCTTCTACATCTGTGTCAATAAAAGAAACAAAACAAATATATCATTTGGGGGTGGGATTTGAATAATTTTCAAGATATTAGACCATCTTTAATAGGTTTGGGTCAGTTTTGACCCTAGCGGTCATCCTCATATGTGTCTCAACACAAAAACACGAGAAACAAGGAAATATAAGGTTTGAGGATGGAGATCTTTAGAGTTTTCAAAATATTAGGCAATTTTGTAAAAGGAAGTATTCACGATCCTAAAGGGTCTTCCACATATGTATCAATAAATTTGTCTCAAGACAAGGATGAAGAAAATGTATTATTTGAGGGTGGATATCTCAAAAGCTTACATTTTAAAAGGGCAGAGTCAGTCATGACCCAGGGGCCCTCCACACATGTGTCAATGAACATGTCTCAACACAAAGAACAAGAAAGTACTAGTACATGTATATGGTTTGAGGGTGGGAATCTCTAAAGTTTTCAAGATATTCAACAATTTTGAAAAGGGTGGAATCAACATTAACCCCATAGGCCCTTAATATATATGCCACTGAACTTGTCTCAACAGAAGTAACCAAAATACACATGGTATGAGGGAGGGGATCTCAATAGTTTTCAAAATATCAAGACTATTTTTAAAAGGGGCAGTCATGAACCCACGGGCTCTCCACATAAATGAACTTGTTCAAAACAATGATCAAGAAAATATATGGTTTGAGGGTGGGGATCACAATAGTTTACAAGATATTAGACCATCCTTGGTAAGAACAGTCACAACCCCAAACAATAATCTCCCTATTGTGGCCTTCATCTTGACCCTGGGTGGGAGTGGGGGTGGGGTTTACCATTTAAACAAAATTTAATGCTTCCATAATAATTTGACAAACTGAGCAATGACTGTTCTTAAGATTTATTGATTGTATATTGTTTACGTCCCGTTTGAGAATTTTTCACTCATATGAAGATGTAACCATTTGCCGATGAAGGGCTGCAAAATTTAGGCCTATGCTTGGTGCTCATGGCCTTTGAGCAGGAAGGGATCTTTATCGTGCCCCATCTGCTGTTACACGGGGCCTTGCTATTTGCGGTCTCATCCGAAGGACTGCCCCATTTAGTCGCCTCTTACGACAAGCAAGGGATAATGAAGATTTATCATAACCCGGATCCCCACGGGGCGACTTCTTAAGAATATGTTTTTTACGATATCTTCTCATATAAACCTAGAAATTATTCCCCTATTGTGGTCCCATTCTAACCCCATGGGTCACCATTTGACTGTTTTTGAGAGGATGATTTTAAAAATATGTTTTCCTATATAAACCTTTGTTTAACCTATGTTAAAAGTTTGGTCTCATATTGCGGTTCCATCTTGACCCTGATGTCCACCATTTAGACAAACTTGAATTTTCGTATAATGACGTTTCCTTGTTTATTTTACAAACTCAGCATTTCTAGTTCTTGAAAAGATTTTTGAAGATATTTCCCAATATAAACTTATATCAAACTTAGACCCCTAAAGTAGCTACATCCTACCCCCCGGGAGGGGGATGACTTGAACAAACTTGGATATCCACTATATCAGGAAGCTTTCAAATAAAATTCAGTTTATCTGGCTCAGTGGTTCTTTAGATTTTTAAATGACACCACCCTATTTTGCATTTTCGTGATTATCTCCCCTTTGATGAGAGCCTGGTACTTCATTTGAACAAACTTGTATTCCCGTTACCCAAGGTAATCACATATCTGTACAGATGTGACCATTTCTAATCTCTCGCCCAACCAGTAATGGAAAGCAGTCATGAGAACAGACTTAAAGCGGTCATAAAGCAGTCATAGAGCTGTTCTTAGTTGATTGTTTTACGTCCCACTCGAGAATATTTCACTCATATGTAGACGTCACCATTGCCGGTGAGAGCTGTTCTAAGTTAGAGTAACGCGGTCATAAAGCTGTCATAGAGTTGTTCTAAGTTAACTTAGAAGGTCATAGAACAGCTCTATAGTTTTCCTTTTCTAGAAAAACTCTGGTCAAGAATATGAACAGATCTGTGTATATATGATTAACCGCTTTGGAAACTATCATTTCATTTTATAATTCACATGAGAATGGTCAGTGTCAGTGAAAATGCCGCCTGTGAAATTAAATAGACTGCCTTCTTACATAAGACAGAGCAAATTTTTAAAAAATACGTTTAGTGCGAATGGCATAATTCTCGTTCAATATTAGTATACAATGTTTATGCAGTGTTATAATAGCAAAAATTTAAAGAAATTGAACCAATCGGACGTTCAATCTGTAATAGACCTCCATTTCAATTTCTGTTTTGCGTTTTTAAAAAATATTTTTATAACCAAACCAGAACTTGAAGGAAACTTAGCGACGAAAAATAATTAGTTAATAATTTCTCTCTATCTTAATATTTAATGTTCGACATGTCAGTTTTCAATTGAAATTGAGGACAAATTACGTGATCCTTGTACTAGTATTCGAAGGCAGACGGAAAACTGGTCTAGGCAAGTCAGATATATTTATAGAGCATTCATGCAATGATTTTAATCTAGTACAGCTCTTTTCTAGAGCAGTCAGGATTCTGACCCAGAACAGTCAGGATTCTATTTCAGAGCAGTCGTAGAACAGTTCTAGAGCAGCTCTAGTACAGTCAGCAGAGCTGTTCTAAGTTAACTTAGAGCAGTCGTAGAACAGTTCTAGAGCAGTCAGCAGAATTGTTCTAAGTTAATTTAGAATGGTCATTAGAACTGCTCTACGACCGTTATAAGAGAGGTTAGAGGTGGTCACATCTGTACGTAGATGAAATGCGATTATAGTTTTAAAATAATCAAAACATGGGTTATTTTCACAATGACAAATTTAAACACTTACTATGAATATGAAAATGAAAGAAGAATTCTTGAAGTGCTGAAAATGGACTTTCAACAGGAACCGGGAACTGCTGCAATACGGCACTGGTTGCTCTCAGCTTTCCTAAATGTATATTTGATATGTTGGAGCGTACTGGCGGCATTCTAAAATTAAAAAAAAATGCATAATGAAAGATTGTTTTGATTTTAGTAAGACCACAGAGGATATTCTATACTAATGTATTAGAAATAGTATTATTCCAAAGAATGCAATTTCAAAATTTACTGTAGCTAAATATTTTAGTATAAATTAAAGCAATAAGAATGTGATTGAGCTACTCCCTGCTATGAGAAGTAACTCGTTCGTTGATAAATTGTAATAGAGAAAGAGTGATCGTGCATTGGAAGAGAAATGAATATGTTATATGTAACGATCGATATGGACTTGTCGTATACAGGCAAATCTGTTTTCAGAGGCCACCTTAGGGAAGTTATGAAAGTGGCCACTTAAGACAGGTGGCCTCTTATTCCAGTTTGCCCTGTAGACAGCCAATCAATCCAAATATGAACGAGTTATAAACTGTCTTACACTTCACACAGTACATTTCATAAAAATACTGATCATACATATGTAGAAAATAATACTTATACATGTCTTATTGATTGAAAAAGAAATTATTAGCCTACTTCTCATTTTTAAAGGCCATTAATTGTTTTCTGTTTGTTTGTGTAATGTGTCGTCGCTGTTTTCTTTCTGGATCCACATTATTCTGAGTCTTGCCAACAATTAATTCTGCTGCAATCTTGCGAGATATACCTTTCAATGTTTTCACTAGGATTTATAAAACTCTAGTTCAGTATATTGATATTTTACGATAAAGTTTATCGAATCACCCCTTCTAAGTTACAAACACTTTGAAAATACACATGTATAATATCAGTCAATTCAATTAAAATCATGAGAAAATTATTGTTAGCAATTAGCTACCATCATGAGAATATTATTGTACCATTACTTTGTAAAAAGAAAAAAAGAATTAAGATAATAATAAAAATAAAAGTATTGCAAATTACGAAAAACCTTCTGAACTATTTGCATTTTTTGATGATATTCCAGAACTTTCTATCAGGCTGTGCTTAGCTACGTCACTATTCGAACGACACAATTCATTTAACTTTGTTTAAGAACTTTCTAACTATGCAGTAATGTATAGTGCTCAAATTCCAATCAACTTGTGGCGATTCACAGGAAGGACATCCTTCGTCACTGTATTATGTCTTCCAATAATCATATTTTAAACATATTTTATTCAAAAGGATTGGGCAACAAGCATAGTCTATATAAGCCCTCTCCCAAATCTCCCAAACACTCAATACCAACAGTATTGACAATGTCAGCTTATCGTTATTTCTATTATATGAATGACACAACAGCAAAGCCTACAGTTTTGATACAGTGTTAATCCAGTGATTCTCGGATAATCCCGTAACGCTTCAGTTACGTCAATCGGCAATCCCTGGCTAACTCCGCTAGGCTCCATACAAACCTAGGATGTGATTGCTGTTGGGATATGAACCGATTTGTTACAGTTCTTCGCCGGAAGTACCTGTTTACTCTTTTCCACTCCAATTTCATTATAGACTACTTTCTTGGCTTGCTGCAACTGACAATAGTGGTCCTGGTATTCACTTAGAAAATAACTACAAGTTATTTGCAGTCGTTTTCATGCTGATATAACTGTCGCCTTAGTAGAGCCAATGAAGCAGATAATTTTGTTTTGAAAACGTGAATTTAAAATTCCAATATGGCAACCATCAGATCACATCCGTGGACAGTGTGTAAGGTGCAGAAGGATAATTTGTACGCTGAAATAGGGCCACCCACTTTATCATGCAAATACTTCGCCGTAACATATAGTTCCATATAAGAAGTGAAAGTAGGAAACATGATGGATGACCCAAGGTAACTAGTACTGCTTCCATACTGATAGGTGACCAGAGGTAACCTAGTACTGCTTACATACTGATAGGTGACCAGAGGTAACCAAGTACTGCTTACATACTGATAGGTGACCAGAGGTAACCTAGTACTGCTTACACACTTGTGACCAAGGGTAACTTTGTATTGCATACACACTGATGGCTAACCAGCGGTAACTTTGTACTGCTTTCACACTGATTGGGTGACCAAAGGTAACTTAGAATTGCCTACACACTGATGGGTAACCACAGGTAATCTAGTATTGCTTACACACTAATGGACGACCAAAGGTAACTCTGTCCTGTGTACACACGGATGTGTGATTAGAGGTACACGTAACATGGTACTGCTTTTATTCTGATAAATGACCAGAAGTAACTTTTTCCTGCTTACACATGGGACGGGTGCGTAGAGGTAACTTGTCCTGCTTACACACGGACGCAGATGACTGAGGTAACTTTGTCCTGCTTACACACGGACGGGTGCCTAGAGGTAACTTTGTACACGGACGGATAAATAGAGGTAACTTTGTCCTGCTTACACACGGACGGGTGAATAGAGGTAACTTTGTCCTGCTTACATACGGACGGGTGACTAGAGGTAACTTTGTCCTGCTTACACACTAATGGTGGATCAGAAATAACTTTCCTCTGCTTACATACGGAAGGCTGACCAGAGGTAACCTAGTACTGTTTACACATGTGTATACTAATGTGTGACCAGAGGCGGTATAAAGTTACTTCTGGTCACACATCAGGGTGTATGCAGTACAAAGTTACCTCTTTTCACCCATCAGTGTGTAAGCAGTATTATGTTACCTCTGGTCACCCATCACTGTGTAAGCAGTACTAGATTGCCTCTGTTTACCCATCAGTGTGTAAGCGGTACGAAGTTACATCTAGTCACCCATCAGTGTGTAAGCAGTAAAAAGCTACCTCGGT